>ML420185.1:326759-353572 GCA_005239525.1 Nicotiana knightiana
GTATATGTATATATATATATATATATATATATATATATATATATATATATTCGAAATATTATTTGAAAAATATATGAGGTCAAAATTGGGTATCAATAGTTGCCCCTCTTTACCCGGGAATGATGGAAGAGTTGTCGGGTAAAGAAAATGATGACTGATTTTGACCGAATGAGGTGATTCGAGAAATGGAGATTAAACCCTGGTTCCTGAGTTGCCTACATATCCCTGGTGTTACGGGAATCAGGTCGTGTGTAGTTTTAGATCCAACGATGAACTGAATCGATGGAGTTGTTATAGGAATGGCCGTATGTTTCGGAAAGGGTTCTTTTGGGTAGGACAATATCAGATGAGTTTATACAAAATCGTGAGTGTGAGTTTGAAACATTACGGATGTAAATGAGTATCTAAACGGTTATCGAGTAAAAGTGGGTAACTGATGGTGGTTGGTTACATTTGAAATAATTGCAGGATGTGAACGTTAAATGGAAACCGGAGTGACGGTTGCTCCCGTTTGAAGAATGGTTACTTCCCGAATTACCTGCAAAGCTTAAAACACGATGCATGCTAGTATATATGGATTATTGTGATAAATTAAAAGTGATGCAAATTCCCTTTGGACCATGAAGGTTGTATTTGGACGGTGAGGATGATGTCCTTAGACCATGACGTCCTGGGCCAGGAAAATGTGATAAGGGATTCGCAGGCCATGAAATAATGTCCTTGGGCCATAAAGATGATGCCTCTGGACTATGACGCCTTTGAATAATGATGTGCACTTTTGAAAGATCCTCGGGCCATGAAAAGGTGTCTTCCGGCTATGAGAATGATGCCTTCGGACTATGACGCCTTCAAACAAAATGGCGATGTTTCAGCTTATGAAATGAAAAGATATGATGCCTGGTCATATACAAAATGAAACAAGACAAGGCTTAGTCTTGTGTAAGATGATGGCAGTGCTTAGCCCCAGGTGAATAGAGGATAGTGCCAAGTATTAGATAGCGTAATGTAGATAGTATTTAATTTTGAGGAAAAGGAAATGCGTAGCCTTATGCAAGAAGGTAGGTCGTGCTTAGCCTCGTGCAAAGAAAAATACGATGCTTAGTCTCATGCAGGAAAGATAGAGCTTAGCCTTATGCAATTAGGGAGGCGATACTGCGCCTTATGCAAAGAGGAGACAATGCTTAGTCTCATGCAAGAAAGGAAATGCTTAGCCTTATGCAATTAGGGAGGCAGTGCTTAGCCTCATGCAGAGAAGAGACAATGCTTAGTCTCATGCAAAGAGGAGACAATGCTTAGTCTCATGCAGGAAAGCCAATGCTTAACCTTATGCAATTAGGGGGGAAGTGCTTAGCCTCATGCAAAGAGGAGACAATGCTTAGTCTCATACAAAGAGGAGCCAATGCTTAGTCGCATGCAAAAAAGAGACAATGCTTAGTATTATGCAGGAAAGGCAGTGCTTAGCCTTATGCAATTAGGGAGCCAATGCTTAGTCTCATACAAAGAGGAGACAATGCTTAGTCTCATGCAAATAAGAGACAATGCTTAGTCTCATGCAGGAAAGCCAGTGCTTAGCCTTATGCAATTAGGGAGACAGTGTTTAGCCTCATGCGAGAAAATAATGGGTGATAGTGAGAAAGTATAGTATTTCTTAGCTGGAGATGCTAGTGATAGATATTTTGTTATCTTGAAGGTAGTAGCCTAATGCGTCTGCAGATATTATTGCCTTATTGCCTGCATCAAAAGAAAAATTGTGAGTTTTTTAAGGGAAGTTTGGTCCGTGCTTTCCTCTTCTTGCTTTGCTTTTGATCCTGTCTTGAGATCCTGTTTTAGTTACCCTGAGCAACATCTAGCTGTTATAGAAATTAAGTTTTCGAAAAATATGCGTGCATTTGATGAGTGTAATTATTTGACATATAGTAGTATGAAATATCAAGTAATTTAGATGAACCAATGACTGTGACATATTTTAGAGACATTGCGACCTCCTTGCTTTAGAATTTTGAGGGGCCCTCCTCAAAATTCTGCCCCAGTTTAAAAAAAAATTCTTTGACTGTTCTGCATATGACGAAGTTGGCTGGACTTGCTTTAGAATTTTAAAGGGTCCTCCTCAAAATTCTGCCCCAGTTTCTGATCATGGCAAAAATGAATATTTTATTAAGATGTGACAGAACCCAGAGGGCTGGCTACGTATCCCCTCTTAAACGGGAATCAGGTAAAGTGTAGTTCAGTTATATCAAATGAAGAAATGTGAACAGTCTAAACATACTATCTCTTGAGTGCGTCTGAGTTGATAGGTTTTGGCCAAATTTCTTCGTCCATTTCTGCAAGTATGAGCGCTCCTCCTGTTAGTACTATGTGAACTATGTAGGGCCCTTACCAATTGGGTAAAATTTTTCCTTTGGATTCATCTTGATGCAGGAAGATCCGCTTTAACACCAATTGTCCCGGAGTGAATTTTCTGTTCTGATAGGGTTGACCGTGACATACCGTATTTATTCTTTTCCTATAAATGAGAGCCAGTTGTTCATAGAGACTTCGTATTCATTCTGCATCACTGATTTCAGCCTCTTGTATGGTTCTCAAAGAAGTAATTTCTACTTCGGCGGGAATAACGACTTCAGTATCGTAGACCAACAAATAAGGAGTTGCCCCGATCGATGTGCCAACCGTTGTATGATATCCAAGCGGGGAAAATGGTAATTTATCGTGCCATTATTTATGGTTATCTACCATTTTACTCAATATCTTCTTGATGTTCTTATTGGCATCTTCCACAACTCCATTCATTTACGGCATGTATGCTGTGGAATTCTTGTGTTTGATCTTGAAAGTCTCACACATGGATTTCATCAGGTCACTATTGAGGTTGGCGGCGTTGTCGATGATGATTGATTTTGGTACTCCGAATCGACAAATAATACAATCCCGAACGAAGTCAGTGACGACCTTCTTAGTTAAACTTTGTAAGATGCGGCTTCAACCCATTTTATGAAATAGTCTATCGCTAGAATGAACCTGTGCCCATTTGAAACGGCGGGTTCAATTAGACCAATGACATCCATCCCCCAAGCAGAGAACAGCCAAGGTGCACTTGTTGCATTGAGTTCATTGGGTGGCACTCATATCATATCAGCATGTACTTGGCATTGATGATACTTTTGGACATACCTGATGTAGTCTGTTTCTATAGTCATCCAGAAATATCATAGTCTTAATATCTTCTTAGCTAAGACAAAACCGTTCATGTGCGGTCCACAAGTTCCGGTATGTATCTCTTCGAGCAATTTGGATGCTTCCTTGGCGTCGACACACCGTAATAATCCCAGGTCTAGAGTCCTTCTGTACAGAATTCCTCCACTTTGGAATAACTGGTTGGATAATCTTCGGAGTGTGCGTTTCTGAGTATGATTTGCATGCTCCAGGTACTCTCTTTTTGCCCAATATTCTTTGACGTCTTGGAACCATGTATTTCCATCAATTTCTTCTTCAACATGAGCATAATAAGCTGGCTGATTATGAATCCCTGTTGGGATAGGATCGATGAAATTCTTGTCTGAGTGTTGTATCATGGAAGATAAAGTGGCCAATGCATCTGCGAACTCATTTTGGATTCTCAGAACATGTTTGAACTCCATCTTTGTGAACCTCTTCATCAAATCTTGTACATAGTATAAATATGGCAATATCTTGGAATTCTTTGTAACCCATTCTCCTAGAACCTGATGTACCAAATGGTCTGAATCTCCAATTACCAACAATTCCTGAACGTTCATGTCGATGGATAACCTGAGTTCTAAGATGCAGGCCTCGTATTCTGCCATATTGTTAGTACATGGAAACCTGAGTTATGCGGATACTAGATAGTGTTGACCTGTTTCTGACACTAAGATTTCTCCAAAACCCAATCCATTGAAGTTTGCAGCTCCGTCAAAAAACATTCTCCAACTATCATATGCTTTGGTGATGTTTTCTCCTACGAATGATACCTCTTCATCGGGAAATTACATTTTCAGTGGTTCGTACTCTCCGTCTATAGGATTTTCTGCCAAATGATCCACCAATGCTGGCCCTTTGACCACCTTCTGACTTACATAGATGATGTCGAATTCGCTCAGTAGTATCTGCCATTTTGCTAACTTTCCCGTAGGCATGGGTTTCTGGAAAATGTATTTTTGGTGGATCCATCCTCGATATGAGATATGTGGTGTAGGCACAGAAGTAATGCCTCAACTTTTGAGCTATCCATGTCAAAGCGTAGTAGGTGCACTCCAGCAAAGAATACCTTGCTTCATAGGGTGTGAATTTCTTACTCATATAGTATATGTCCTGCTCCTTTCTTCCCGTCTCGTCATGTTGTCCTAAAACACAACCAAAAGCCCCATCTAGTACAGATAAATAGAGCAGCAGAGGTCTCCTAGGTTCCGATAGGACCAGAACCGGTGATTTGGATAAATATTCCTTGACCTTGTCAAAGGCTTTCTGACATTCTTCAGTCCAACTTGTTGCAGCGTCTTTCTTCAACATTTTGAAAATTGGTTCACATATTACAGTTGATTGTGCTATGAAACGGCTAATGTAATTGAGACATCCCAAGAAACTCATCACATCTTTCTTGTTCTTTGGAGGTGGCAAGTCTTGGGTAGCCTTGACCTTTGACGTGTCTAACTCAATTCCTCGGCGGATGACGATGAACCCTAACAACTTTCTAGCAGGGACTCTGAAGGCACACTTTGCGGGATTCAGCTTCAGATTGTACCTTCAAAGTCGATCAAAAAATTTCTTTAAATCTGCTATATGATTTATACCCCTTTTAGATTTGATGATGACATCATCCACTTACACCTCTATCTCCTTGTGTATTATGTCGTAGAAAATGGTTGTCATGGCCCTCATGTAAGTAGCTCCAACATTCTTCAGGCCAAATGGCATCATATTGTAACAATACACTCCCCATGGTGTAATAAATACTGTCTTTTCGGCATCCTCTTCATCCATCCAGATCTGATGATATCCCGTGAAGCAATCCACAAAGGATTGGAGTTCATGCTTGGCACAGTTGTAGATCAGTATGTGTATATTAGGCAACGGGAAGTCATCTTTAGGAATTTTTCTGTTTAAGTCACGATAGTCGACACACACTCTGACTTTCCCATCTTTATTTGGAACCGACACAATGTTAGCAAACCAGGTCAGATATTCAACCACTCTGAGAACCTTGGCTTTGATTTTCTTGGTGACTTCCTCTTTTATTTTCAAACTCATGTCTGGTTTGAATTTTCTGAGTTTCTTCTTTACAGGTGGACACATGGGATCGGTAGGTAGTTTATGAGCCACTATGGACGTGCTCAAACCGTTCATATCATCGTAGGACCATGCAAAAATATCCTCATACTCTTTCAAGAACCGGATGTATTCTTCCTTTTTTGACGGCGATAGATGAATGCTTACACGCGTTTCCTTGGCTGTTTTAGAATCCCCCAAATTAATTGTTTCAGTCTCATCCAAATTGGACTTAGGCTTATTTTCAAAAAAATTCACTTCTTTGACAATTTTCTCAGGTATTATATCCTCTTCCAGATCCTCTGAATCATTATCATTATGTTGTGTTATCTCATTACATGTCACATTCGTAGGTTCATCAGGATAAGTGATAATAACGTTGTAGAGAGAGAAAATATAAAGGATAATAATAAATACTAAAAATAACAATCCATTGATAAAGATTTAAAAACGTTAAACAAGTGCAGTTCGATGATTTGATCAATTATTTCAACAAAAAAAAATGCTTAAAACAAAATACTGAAAATGTCTTAGATGCTCATAAAATTGCTTTAAAAAATAAATGATGCTAATTGCCAGGCTACCCAGGAACTCGACTGTCCCTTGATTGTGCAGCAGTCCATTTCTTGAGAAAAACTCCCTTCTCCACGGTCTGAATAATAAGGCCTTCCTCCTCCTTCTCCTCAACTATCGCACTGCAATCCATGTCTTCATCATCTAGAAACAGATTCCTTATGCCAGCTAAAACTTCATCTTCTTCGGACCCCCCATCATGTCAGCTTGATGAAATTACTGGTGCAAATGTGGTACTGGTTGTTCTAGAGGTAATAAGGACCACGCCATGGCGACGACCAATTCTGATACTCCTGCCAGGTGTATTCATACCCAAGTCCGAAAGTTGTACCATGACGCTTTAGCTGTATCGGTTTGGTGATCCCTTGGAGATTCTTGCCAAGACCCTTGCCGAGTTCATACCCCGTCCATGACAACATACTTTCTATATTACTGCTCCACCATTTGTCTTTCTCAATTGCGTTGACGCGCTCAATGCGATGGTATGTTTCTACACCCAACTTCCTTCTATTCTCGATGACCGGAACAATCTTATTGGCATGAATGGGATTACTCCCGTCTCCATGGATAATCACTTCCTGATGGTTCCACTCAAACTTCACAGCCTGGTATAGAGTAGAAGCTATGGCCCCGATGTCATGTATCAAAGGTCACCCCAACAATAAGTTGTAGGTAGCAAATATATCCAATACTTGAAACTCAACATCGAACCAGGTTGGGCCATCTGTAGGCTGAGGTTGGTTTCCCCATTTGTGGTCCTTTGAGACCCATCATATTCTTTCATATTCATACTTCCTACTCGTATCTCGTGCAAGCCTTTACCCCATATTTTCAATAGTTAGCGGACATATGTTGAGACTCGAGCCCCCATATATTAGGACTCTAGCGATTAACTTATCCTCAAATTGCACCGTGATATGTAGTGCCATGTTGTGACTTAATCCTTCTGGTGGCAACTCGTCCTCATGAAAAGTGATCTTGTGGCTTTCCAATACTTGCCCTACCATGTTGTCCATTTCTCCACTGGTGATGTTATTGGGTACATGGGCTTCATTCAACACCTTCATCAGGGCATTCCTATATGCCTCGAAGTTTTGCAACAGTGATAAAATGGATATTTGCGTAGGAGTATTGTTCATATGGTCAACCATAGAGTATTCTCTTGCCTGCACCTTTCTCCAAAGGTCATCCGGGCCAGTCTCAATGACATGCAGCTTAGAGGTAGCTTCTTTGCTCGTTCCTCCCAAATGCTCGGGTATATAAACCCTACCAGTTTTGGTTATGCCTTACGTTGCACTTGTTTCTTCCATTTGGCTTTTCCTCTTCTTGCTTCCGCAATATAATCCCATGGTATAGCATCAGAATTATAAGATGGTGTAGGTGCTACCATCACGGTGAAGGGTTTTGTCACTTCAAATTCAAACGGAGTTGGTTCGGCTACCTCAACTTCAATCGGTGCCTGAATTTGTACCATGATAGGTGTGAGAGTTACTGGAGATGTTTTAGGATTATCCCCTTATCGAATGAGTCCAATTGACCCTTCCGAGTCCCATTCTTCATCGGTCTCTATCACATTGATTCCTTCACCTCTGTGATCCGGGAGAAGATTGTTATTGACGTTGGGTGCAACCTCCTTTGCCTGTATGACTTTGGTGTCAATTAATGTCTGAATCTTATCGTTCAGAGTACGAAACTTATCAATATTATGACCCTTCATGCCTGAGTGATAGGCACATGTATTGTTTGGGTTAATTCACCGGGAAGAGTTTTCCATAGCAACAACAGGAATGAGAGTGACATAACCAGCAACCTTTAACCTCTCGTATAGTTGGTCTATAGGTTCAACAATTGGAGTGTATTGTCTGGGTAGTCTGCGATCGAAATTTGGTCTTGGTTTTTTGTAATTTTGGCGGGCTGGTGGTGAGTGGTAATATGTTGGTTGGGTGTTATAAGTGTGGTAGGTGGCGGCAGGCTGTTGGTATCTAGGGGTGAAGGCTGATATGTGGGTGGAGGTGTTTGGTATGTGAGAGGAGACTTGGGACCTTGGGCTACCATTACTGCATCCACTTCTTTCTTCTTGGAAATACCTCCTGACTGCAAAACTTTATTTGTGTCTTGGAGTGCTTCAAAGTTTGCCACCATTCCGCTTTTGATCACTTCTTCTATTCTTTCCCCCAGCTTGATGATGTCAGAAAATATATGATTTTCAATAACCATCAATCTTTTGTAGTATTGCGGGTCTTGAGCTCTAACGAAGAACTTATTCATATGTTCTTCTTCGAGTGTCAGCCTTACTTTTGCGGCTTTAGGCCTCCATCGAGTAGAATACTCGCGGAAGGTTTCTGTTGGTTTTTTCTTGAGATTCTAAATGTAGAAAACGTCTGGTGCGTTCTCTCTGTTGAACCTGAACCGGTCCATGAAATCTGACGCCATGCACACCCAACTAACCCAGTTCTTTGGGTTCTGACTGATGTACCAAGACAATGCATCCCCAGTGAGGCTCCTCATGAACAACTTCATATGGATTCGCTCATCCTTGCCAACCCCTACAAGTTTGTCACAATACGTTCTCAGATGCACTTTTGGGTCACCAGTTTCGTCGAACATTTTGAACTTGGGAGGTTTGTAAACCTCCGGTAGTTCTACATCTGGCTGAATACACAAATCCTCATAATTCAAACCCTCAATGCCCTTGTCTCCTTGAACACTCTGAACTCTACCAGTGAGCTTCTTGAGTTCTTCCAGCATGCTTTTGATGAGCAAGTCTTTCTCGATGGATTCTGGTATATATAGGGTCTGTTGTGGGGTATGGGGTAAAGTTTCCACATATATGGGATTGCTTTTGTGGACTCCGGGAATCTGGGCATAATGGTGGTCATTGGTTAAGTTTTGAGGATCAAGGGTAGGATGTGGTTCATTTTGAGGAGTGTGGTAAGTGGTGTTTTGTGGATATTGATTTGGATGGTGATGGTGTTGTGGAGGAGTAGGTATTAGTGGAGGATTATGGTTTTGAGGAGGCGTGGCGTATTGATGTGGCGCGGGAGGATTTGGTGGTTGATTTTGGTTCTGTGTGTTTTGGGGAGGTGCCGGGTTTTGGGCGTTTGTGTTTTGTTGGTTGATGTCGGGGACGTTTAGAGTGAGGGAAAGGTTTGACAAGTTCCGGACCTGATCGATATCTCCTTGTAGCTCCAATATTTTCTAGTCCACACATAGGACCAAATCATTCTGTACTGGAGTACTCCGACCGTCTGAAGTTTCAATGTTCTCTGCGTGGGTAACATTGTCTTTTCTAATACCACTCATATCATCCATTTTCGCTTTTACTTTGTTCTTAGGATCACTTGGTGGAGGAGGAGGTGTAGAACCTTTGGATCTGGTGGGATATGTTGACGATGCCAGTATGCACGAACCAACCTTGAGGAATGGGAATAAACAAAAGAAAAGAAAAATAAAAGGTAACCAAGTCAGTAAGGAGTATTAAAAGAATGTTTGCTATATTGAACTTGTGCTGCAGAATTATGTAATAAATTTGCGTCCTAATTTGAGGGACCTTATTGTGCCCGAGGTAGGCGTAAGCGACACATAGACTTGGAGAAAATTGATTCCAATAATTGCGTCATTTCATTAATGCGAAAACGAATCAAATCCTTACTAAAACAACAATAATGAGAAAGTCACTAATGGTATTTGCCTTATTACAATCAAATCTAAAACGAATCTAGAAAGCAGTAAATACATTGTTTCCTAATCTAGTTGGCCCCAGAAGGACCTTCTCCATGATTGGCCTTTTTGGATCTATTGATCAGGTTCCCCAGGTCGCGCATATCCAATAGTAGGTAAGCCCTTGCTAGATGCCCTCCTTCATTGCCTTCCATGGTTTTACAATACAAGAGTCTCTTTCTCATCTTTCCCTCAAGTTTCCATTAGCCCTTGCTCCAAATATTCCAATCTCTCTATTGATTTAATAGCAATTTCTCTCCATTCGTTGATTGCTTCCATATCCACTTTGTGTTGTTCCAAATGCCTAGCTTCAGATTCGACGACCCTCTTGCGCAACATCCTATACTTGACTTGTGCTTAAACATCATCTATAACCCTATTTTTTAGATTGATTCCCGGCTTGACATCCCCTGCTATATCATCTACCAACCATGATGGGTAGAAGTACACATGGCCGGCATGATACCTGTCTGGCTCGATAGTATCTTTCTCCACAATGACCTTCTAATTCCACATATGTTGTGCCTCGAACTTGAATGGAATGACGTTCCCGTTAAAATTTGCTTTCTACTGGACAATGTTGAAAACCCGAGGTATAACCTGTTTTCTTCCCGCTTGACTCATTACCCTTATAGGAGCATAAGAATAGATTCCCATTAACTCGATCAGCACTAGATGAGTAGTCTCTCTTGATCTGATGATGAACTCACTGCTAGGGAACCATTCAAACATCTAATATACCTTTTCGTCGGTCAACTTGTTGAAGAAACGCTCCCAACTCACAACACTTCCAGGTTGTGCAAACCTATTTGGGATAATTTGGATGATGGTAAGCTATGTAGTCATTCAATGGTCGTCGCAGAAGATCTTGGTGATATTCTCCCCCTGGAAATGTTCTAATAACCAAACTTGCAACAACATATTACAACCCTCGAAGTGTTCATACCCCTGCTTGCATCGATCTAGAGTGCGATACATTTCGTCCAAGATCATGGGGATGATAGTGTAAGTTTGTCCCTCTATTACTTCCATTAGATTCCTAGCGACAATGGCTACGCGAGTGTGGATCCTTCCCTCTTTCATCGGAAATATCAGCAATCCCAAGAAACAACCAGTGAACACAAAAACTCGGCGGTGCTTCCAACCCAAGGAAGTGATGGAAAGTTCATCATGATGAAGGCGATATGACTTGTTGTGCCCATAACGTTCATAAAGGAATTCAAATGGGATGTATGACTTCTTCAAACAGAGTAACTCATAATTTTTCTTGAAACCTAGCATTTTCAAAAAAAACCCGGGAGTGCGATTTTCTGATACTAATAAACCCGGACTATCCCATGGTAGCTTAGCGAAGCTTCCTATTTCCCGTAAGAGAGGAGTCATTTCTATTTCACCAAAGCAGAAGACAACCCTTTTCTCATCCCAAAACATAGTGGCGGCCTCAATCAATGCCCTATTTGGCCGAATGTCCAATATGGACGGTAAATTACCAAGGACCCTTTTCACATGATTCCTGTCACTAGGTGAGAATTTCTTCCACCAATCAAGAAGCAAAGGTGGGATGTTTTGAACCATACCGAACTTTGGGACTTCGTGCTTCATTTTCTGCAAACAAATAGAGTTAGCCCTTCCCCCTTCCATATTTGACTATTTACACATTAATGATCAACATACCGACATGTTTTCTCCAAGTAAGGCACATAAAGTGATGGTGTCCACTTGGATTAGGGAAATCCCGTCGGACTTTGGATAAGGCTTATCTTAATGGATTATCACGTGAACAACGTTCTAACCTGTACTAGGTTTGACATGATGCATGCACAGTTGATATTGGAGCGAGGTTTCTAGAATGGTCAGACCGATACTCTCAAGTTGACAACTTGAGAGGGAAAGGCACGGGAACGTCGACTGCACCATTGATCGACTAGTTTACTGCAAATAAGTTTCCAATTTAAAAAGGTAACTTTGGAAGAGCGCGGACACTCATCAAGTGCCGCTATGTTATTAATCAGGCACAATTAGAATATGATGTGGAACATGCTTTATGCAGGGATAATAACATGTTGCCAAGTATTTGCATGATAAATATGTAAAAGCAATAAATACAGTATTAAGGTAAAACATAAAAGACGTAAGAGAAAGATAAAGAAAGAAGTTAGTTCTTGGAATATAGGGAATGTACCAAAGCAATCAAGGGAGTAGGGGCGAGAGTGACATGATATAGCAATCTTTAAACAAATGAAGTGCAATTTAGAGCAAGTAAAAGTGAATAGGAAAAGGGATGTGCATGTTATAACCAATTTAAGCAGATGAAGGTGAAGAAGGGAATAAATGTGCATATTATAACAAATGGGATGTGCATGTAGTAGCAAATCAAGATGGAAAAGGGAAACGCGTTTGTAACAAAGATGACTGATCCACATAAGCCAAGTTTTCTATGGTAAGAGCCTAAGTGTAAATCCTCGGCAGAGTCGACATGCTGTCGCGCGCCTTTTCCTCGCGAAATCGGGTTTCGACATGTGAGAACTCTTTTAAGGAGTTATTAAAAGAGGAGAGTCGCCACCTAACGATTTTTAAGGTGCGTTAGGAGACCTGTTGTGCAAATGACTCTAGTTTAACTGGTCAATACCACCAAAGATCGGGTAAGGGCTCAAATTACCTCCAGAAGAAGGTGTTAGGCACTCCTCGAGGTCCACAATTGTGGGTCCCGGCCGAACTTAAATTATATGGATTAGTCTATGTGATCAAGTAAGCAAAGAGAGTATAAAATCTAACAATTTTATTATAAATAGATTTGAATAGAGAGGTACAACTATTTTAATTCTACTAGAAAGAAAGGAAGGGGGAGGGCTAAGTTTTTTAGCCTAAAGGATCACCCTGTGCAACATAAATAATATTTCATAACTCCCTTGAGATAGGGTGTTACTCATATTATTCAGTGGGCACAGACTATCATCTCCTTCTACCCGATTACTATGTTAAAGTTGTTTACCTAAGAACGCTCTAATTCAATTTTAAGTCGTGCGCTACCCGTCTCATACCTATGGTCCAGGAGGTTTTAGACCTCTATTTGGATGTCTCTTAGACCTTATCTATACTGCTCAAAAATGCAAAACTAGACGGCAAGCAAAACATGTAAAGACTTCACATAAAGCAGTTAAGGGCTCACATTGGCCTCCACACTTAAACAACAAAATGCACGCAAACACATATGCCAATTAGGAGGTTGCAGAACCCAGAATCTTAAACCTATATACATGCTCTCTAGGTGATTTTAGGGGTCAAAGTATGCAGACAGTTTCAGATGCAGGATATTTCTCATAGATAGAATTATTCAGGTATTACAAGCTGACTATTGCAAGTTTTAAGTTACTAATCCTATATGTGTTATGCCTCGGTGATGTACGCAGTTGAGTATAACAAAACCTACTGGGAGAAATCCTTGAATTATTCATGTTTTCCTAACAATGACACTCAGGAAACAGGGTTTGAGTGGTTTAGCATTAACCAATTATAGTGGACAATTATTCCCTATTGGCAGGATCTCTAACGCATAGAAGTTTAGATCTTATTTTATCGTAATATCTTACTCCTATAGGCATAATTTCTAGGTGAGCAGCGCCAAGTAGAATAATTGCCATCCTATAGGCATGATTTCTAGTAGGAGATGAGAATTGACAGAAACATCAACGAAAAAACTAATTCTTATAGGCAGGTTCTATAATAACACATAGCAATAAATATGATTGCAGCATTTTGGGTTTGCGAGAAGACAATGTGTGCGTGTGTGTTCTTCCTCTAATATTATGATTTCTATAGTGTACATAGTAGTTAAAAAACACATATAACAAATAAATTCACCAAGTCCTGTAGGCTTGTTATCTACCCCTTTTGCATGCAAATATTAAATTCTACCCCTTCCCCCCTTTTATTAACACCTCAATCGTTTATACAAAGTTATTACAAGCCCAATAATGAATAAAATACAAATATTATTCAACAGTGACAATAGGCCCACAATAGGCTCAACATGAAATACCCAGCATTGTCTGGGCCTTCAATAACTCTCACACGTCATACCCATGCCTCTAGTATGGAGCCACACAACCCCAGAATCCATAAAGGAACCCAAAGTCAATTCTTTGACCACAATGCCAAGTGTTGCACCAATACAGTAGAAAACATGATAGAGAGGAGTAGTTTGGGATTTAGGGAATGACTAAGGACCAAGTACTAGTGTGTCAGAGTTCACAAGGGCCTTAATTGGACCCTGATCAATGCTCACACTAGGGGGGTAAATAATAGAACCTAAGTAGCCTTGACTTCCAGCCGACTAAGAATGAGAACTCAAGAGAGAGCCTAGGTGACAAGTGAAGGTTAGTAAACCAAGGTTGAGAGACAAAGCTGACGATCGAGTTGAGCACATAGAGAAAATTATCAAACAGACCTTAGGGCTTTAGAACAGACTTAGCAAAGATTCAGAAGAACAAGTTCAACACCTAGTGCATAAGTAGTCACATATTAGCATAACAGGTTTGCAGGATTGGTGAAAGTAGCATACGCAGACTCATAATAAAGGAGAGGTTCAAATTATGCTGAGTATAGGTCCCAGTGTTACAAGAGAGAGTCATATTAGTTGGCAACAGAATTTAGACATGATGAGAACAGATTATTTCAATTACTGGACAATCAAGGAAGCCAAAACATGCTAGATGCATACTAATAGAGAACATGATCGAACATGCTATATAGGCAAGATATCATCACAGCAATTCAGGATAGGAAACAGACTTGGGCCATATAGTGAGTTTACATATTCATTCTTTTGAACATAATTGACTAGTCGACTAAAAAGGATACAAATTATGCAAGTAAAGCAATGTTCCAGTAACAAGATGGATAGCAAAATTAAACAACAAAGAGATGCTAAAATGCAAAAGGTCCCAAACGATAGTAAGTTGCAACACATAGGCTAAATGAACTTGAAAGGAATATAATTTACTCAAATTAGGTTTAGGCATGCTTTGAACTATCAACAACATGAAGTTAAAAGTTAAGGAGAGTTAAAATTGAAATAGAACAAACAGAATTGCATCCAAAAAAAACAAACCAGAAAACTCATTTAACTAACGAACTTCAGAGGTGAAGACTTATGCAAGAATGCAGATACATAGGGACGAAATTACAAAGGTCAAGTAACTCACCAGTTAACGAAGAACGGTAAAGAACATACTTCCACAAAAACCTAGAATCCCAATGCGTCAAAGTTTCCAAGAGCTTCGATGAACTCGGGCAGTGCTCGCACCAAGAACAGGTTGAGTAACAAAGTGTTACTGGCCTTGTCTTTCAGCCGGCCAATACAGATACAGAAACAAGAGAGTAGCAAAAAAAAAAAACCAATTTTAGTGAAGAAAATTGATTCCAAAGTCCGTCCCAAGAAGGGAAAATGAGGGGGTTTATATAGCAGTCAAAAATTGGACAACCACATAAAGAAACAAAGTAAATTAAACAACAAATAAGGAAAGAAAATATGCAAATCAATTCAAAATCGATTTAAGAGAGAAATCCGGTAAACCCTAATTTTTTAGGGAAATTGTTAATCACATAAATCAAAACGAAGTCGGACTCACATAAAACAGTGTTGAATGTGTGTAGACGAGATATGGCCCAGATTCAAAAGATTGGTATCGATCGGGTAGAATCGGAGAGATAGTACTTGCTATGTTTAGGCAAGTACTAAGTGATACCATGGAGAAACACCGAATAGATGGAAAAACATTGGTATGGCAAGTGAATGAGGGGAGAATCCCATTAGGAGAGGAATTAAGAGAGGGATTAGGGAAGGGCAGCTATTAGGGTTCTTTAGAGAAAGGGGGAGAGTCTCAGGGCGGCTGTTGGAGGGAATGGGGAATAGGGTTTGGGTTGGGTAATTAAAAGGGGTAGGTTGATTGTGGGCCATTGATCTTAGTACGACCAGGATTTTAAAAGAACTGGGTGGGTTAATTAAACGGGTATGGGTGGTGGGTTGCTGGTGTTTGGCTAGGGGTTATTAGGCCTTTTGGTCCGAAAATTGGTTTAAAAAATTGGCCCGACTCTTTTAAATAGAAATTAAAAGAGAAATAATTTAATAAAATAGCTAAATAAATATATAAAAATGCTACTTACGCAAATTGATACTTTAAACAATGATAGAAGCCTATAAAAAATATAAAATATTATTTTGACCCTAAATGAAATGTCAATTGCAATAAGAATACAAAACATAAGCTATTATTGCAAATTTATGCAAATAGCCTAAGAATATAGTTATAATTATATAAAAATAAATTGAAAATATTTTAAAAATGTATTAGGTATGCAAATAATAATTTTAAGTTATTAAGTCATCACAAATAATTTAAAGGATAGTTACTGAATTTTTATGTAAATTAATGTAAGAAAAATTAATTTAAAAGATCTAAAATAATGGAAAATTATAAGAAGTGCTCGTGTAAATATTGTAAATTAAATAATAATGTAAAAATCATATTTTGAAAATATATATATTATTTACAAAATATAAGAGAGCAAAATTGGGTATCAACAGTCGTCGTGTCGAGCATCGGATCGATATTAGGAAAAGGAAAAGAATCCTTTGTGCGTGCCTTGTTCATATCTTTATAGTGTACACATATTCCATCGCGTCGATCATCGTATCGAAATTAGGCAAATGAAAAGAATCCTTTGTGCATGCCTTGTTCAGATCTTTATAGTATACACATATTCTTAGCTTATTTCGTTTCTTATATACTACCACTACATTGGCTAACCAGTCCGGCTACTTAACTTCCCGAATGGATCCTATCTTAAGGAATTTAGATACCTCGTTCTTGATGAAGGCGTGCTTAACTTTGGACTGCGATCTCCTTTTCTGTTAAACCGAATGGAACTTCGGGTCCAAACTCATCTTATGAGTGGTTACCTCCAGCAGGATCCTTGTCATGTCGAGATGGGACAAAGAGAAACAATCTATGTTAGTTATAAGAAATTCAATGACTTTTTTACTGAGCTCGGGAGTTAACCCTGTTCCTAAGTATACCTTCCGTACGGGCAGATGTTCGATCAATATGACTTGCTCCAGCTCCTCGGCCATCGATTTGGTGGCTTCGGAATCATCGGGAGAATGAACGACCTAGGAACTCCGTAGTCATATTCCTCGCCTACTCGTTGGTCTTCTGGTTCGGTCGGGGCTGGTAGGTGATTGCTATTTAATTTCTTCCTTCATGATCTGCTCTGTGCTCTATGATGTCGAGATCATGGGCGCTGGGATCACCTCGTCGACCGTGAAAATTTCTTTTGCGGCCGGTTGCTCTCTGTATACCGTCTTAATTCCTCCCGACATAGGGAAATTTAGTGCCTGGTGCAGGGTTGAGGGTACTTCCCTCATGTTGTGAACCCACGGACTTCCGAATAAGGTGTTATACCTCATGTCCCTTTCGATCACATAGAAGTTCATATCCTGAATTTCCTCGACGGTATTCACTGGAAATTTTATTTCTCCCTTAGTGATTTTGCATGCCATAAAAAACCCCGTTTAACACTCGGACCGCCAGTATTATTTTATCTTGTAAACCCAATTGCTTGGCAACCCTCGATGTGATGATGTTGGTCGGGCTGCTCGGATCAATCAATACTCGTTTAACCCGAGATTTGTTGATGAGTATGTATATCACCAGTGCATCATTATGAGGTTGTACGATGCCTTCGACATCCTCATCGCTGAACAAAATGGTTCCCTCCGGTATGTAATCTCGGGTGCTCTTTTCCCTCGTGATTGATACTTTAGTGCGCTTTATCATTGATCCCTGGGGGACATCAACCCCTCTAATGATCATGTTGATGACGTGCTGATGTTCTTCTTGTTCAGTCTGTTTGTTGGAGTCCCTACTTCTAAAGTGATTTTCGGCTTGATCACTCAGAAATTTTTAGAGATGCCCGTTATTGAACAGCCGGACAACCTTTTCTCTCAAGTGTCGCCAGTCCTTGGTCCTGTGGCCATGAGTGCCATGATATTTACACATCATATTAGGATCCCTCTAGATAGGGTCAGATTGTGAAGTTCGAGGCCACTTGGTTTCCTTGATACGCTCAATGGCCGATACGATGTTGGTTGCATCGACGTTGAAGTTATACACTGATAATCTAGGAACTTCCCTTCACGCGAGCGAATAGTCAAAACTATTTTTGCTCATCAAACCTTAGATATTGGGCCCTCGATCGCCTCTCTTGTTGTTCCTTGTAGTGTTACGCCCAGACCTGTTTCCCCTTTGATCTGCACTATATGGTTGGTACCGATCTGGAACCGGCCTTGATTCATGATCGATGACCCTATTCAGCCTGTCGTCAGTTCTGATGGGATAAACGGACCCAGAAGGGGCTCCGAGTTGGTCATCCATGACTCTGATTTTTGACCAGTACCTGTTGTGGACGTCGACTCAAGTTACCGCCGGATACTCTACCTAGTTTTGTTTCAGTTGCTGCGAAGCCAATGAGCTCCGTGGGTTAAGTCTCTGGGTGAATGCCTGAACGACCCAGTCGTCCGCAACCGAAGGTAAATTCATCTTTTCCATTTGAAATCTCGACACGAACTCCCTGAGCATATCGTTGTCCCTTTGCTTAACCTTGAAAAGAAATGATTTTCCGGTGTCAACCTTGATGGCTCCAGAATGAGCCTTTCAAAAGCATCTGAGAGCATAGCGAAAGAGTTAATGGGGTTTGGGGGTAAGTTGTGTTACCATATCATTGCTCCTTTTGACAGAGTTTCCTGAACCTCTTTAATAAAACCAACTCGATTTCATCGTCTTCTAAGTTGTTTCCTTTGATGGCGCATGTGTAGGAGGTCACATGCTCATTTGAATCCATGGTTCTGTTATATTTTGGATTATTGGGTACTAAACCTCTTTGGTATTGGCTTTGGTGCCGCACTCGGAGGGAAAGGCTTTTGGAAAAATTTCTTAGAATTCAGACCTTTCAATATCGGGGGTGCTCCTGGGATTTGATCGAACCTGGAATTATATGTCTCCACCTTCTTGTCGTTTGAATCAATTTTCTTTTCACCTTATTTCACCCGTTTTATTAATGCTTCAAGAATTTTCATTACTTAGGGACTGACACCAGACTTAGCTTCACCCGGTCTTTCGATAATCTACTCATTTCTTCGTGTGTTTTCCCGGAATAGTTCGGGCTCAACTCTGCTGGGGGCGCGACTTTGATTTTGTAGTTGCGCTATCACCACCTGTTGAGCCTGCAACATTCTCAAGATTAACCATAAGCTGACCCCTCGCCTTCACCTTCGAGCAGTCCTCAAGCTGTTGGACGGGCTCCTCCATGAACACTGTTCTCGCGATCGGTAGGTAGGTTGGCGTCGATGGCCACCTACGAGTTAGCATCGATTAGGTATGCAACTGGGACTCCATTGGGATCAGCAGGGGGCACCTCGTTGCTATGACTAGACTCAACCTCAACGTTCAACTGAGTAGACTGAGAATTTGACATTTTTAGACTGACCTAAAATTGAGACCTTAAAGAACAACTGTAAAATAGAGTGTGTTATGAAGATTTGTATCAAACCACCACTATTATCCTTAGCCCCACGGTGGGCACCAAACTGTTTACCCTTAAAACGAATAAGGATTAAATTTGTACGTGATTTTAAGGATATGTGAATTGATTCAACACAAGTAATCAAGAATGTTAGATAAACGGACTAAAAATGAGATAAATACCCAAAGCAGTTGTGATATTGAGTCGGGGCTCATATTTTAGCTCAGTTATGGTTTTGCCCTCGACCGGACCCTTGATTCGAAGTCAAATACGTATAAGAACTATGATTAAAATAATAACCTTTCAATAGCTAGAAAGTAGAGAAATAGTTTAGTATTGCTTTGATATGCATGTTACAATATGTATTGAATGAAAAAGCTTCCCTTTATATAGTAGGAGAGTTTCATCCCTAGTACAACTCTAAAAAGGTAAAAATCCTCCGTGTACATCAATAATTGTACGCTACCGGCATCGAGCGAGATCCATGCCGTGATATTCGGCTGGGTGTGGATATCAAGGTCCTCTGTTAGTCGTGTGCAACTGTTTGTGTTCGGGGGTGTTGACTTGTTGGGCCCGATGGCAAGCACTCGTTTCGGCCTCGAACCAAAGAGTTCTCAAATTCGGTCTTTATCTCGTACATTCGTACTCCGTATGACTCACCGAAAACTCGGGGTGTATGCTGACCCCGAGTTCACCCGTATACAGAAATGCCTAAGATTTCAACTGCGGAGACACCATTATGACATTCACAATTAATTTGACCTTAATATTTTGACAGATGTTCGAATGTCTTTTAATGTTCGATTCAGATAAAAGACAATGAATAATTAAAAGATATGACGAATTTTGTAGGCTATTAACAATGAATAATTATAAGATATGACGAGTTTTGTAGGCTATTAACAATGAATAATTATAAGATATGACGAATTTTGTAGGGGGAAGTGCACAGTTAGCCACTAATAAGACATGTATTTACTTTTAAGCAACTATTTAAAATATCTTTAGTCTTTAGCCACCACTTTAATAAACTTTACCCGCCCGGACGAAAATACCCTTTTGCGCATAAAGTTCATGACCAAGTGTCTTTAACTTATGAGCTTGTTACTGTAAGTTCATAACTAGTTGTCCTTGACTTTTGAACTTGTAACTCTAAATTCAGGATTACATGTCCTTAACTTTTGAACTTGAAACTCGAAGTTCAGGACTACCTGTCCTTAATTCTGTGCTTGTAACTTTAAGTTAAGGACCAAGTGTCCTTAATTTTTGAACTTCCAACTCTAAGTTCAGGACCAAGTGTCCTTAACTTATGAGCTTGTTACTGTAAGTTCATAACTAGTTGTCCTTGACTTTTGAACTTGTAACTCTAAGTTCAGGACCAAGTGTCCTTAACTTATGAGCTTGTTATTGTAAGTTCAGGACTAGCTGTTTGTAATTTATGAGCTTGTAAGTTTAAGTTAAGGACTACCTGTCCTTAGTTTTTGAGCTTGTAACTCTGAGTTCAGGACTACATGTCCTTAACTTTTGAACTTGTAACTCTAAGTTCAGGACTACCTGTCCTTAATTTCTGTGCTTGTAACTCTAAGTTAAGGACTACCTGTCCTTAGTTTTTGAGCTTGTAACTCTAAGTTAAGGACTACCTGTCCTTAGTTTTTGAGCTTGTAACTCTAAGTTCAGGACTACCTGTCCTTAATTTTTGTTCTTGTAACTCTAAGTTAAAGACTACCTGTCCTTAATATATGTGCTTGTAACTCTAAGTTAAGGACCAAATTCTTTCAACAACACATGCATCAACAAGAATAAGAACTCCATCTACAGAGAGTGGGTGAATTCTCGTTCAAATACTTCCTCCTTTCCTCAACATGCAACTCAAAGAACTTATGTCCAGCTTTTAACACATTCTCAAGAACTTCAACAAGAATACCATGATTACTAATCTGAAAGAAACCCCATTTCTCTGTTGCATCACATGATTCTGCAACTTTTGGGTCATCACAATTTGAGAGATTAATAATGGGTATCGAACTTGAGAGAGAGAAGTGAGGGTTTGGGACGAAAAGCACTGGAAGAGAGGGTAAAATTGTCTTTTCATATTACTTTTAATAGAATAGTGGCTATTTTTGCTTAACATTAGAATTGCTGGATAAAAAATAAATACTGCCTTAAATAGTGACGACCACACGCCATTTTTACAATTTTATAGGCTATTATGCTTTCATAGACTGGATATATACTGGGATTTCTTTTGGCACTAAATCATTTCTTTTGTTTTTCCTTTCAGACTCACAAACAATAAAGTATAATTAGCTAGCAACCAACGTTACCACTCCAACCTCAACAAAAGCTTTCATGAGAAACAGATAACAAAGTTTTACCAATCACTGAGAGTGACTTATATAATTATCAATATATACACTGTGGCTTTGGTTTAATTTCTAAACAATTCCAATGTTACTATAAGAAAAACTGGTCAGCAACCCCTTTGGCCTAATTTGTCATATTGGTTAGAATGAAGTCTTTTGTTACACACGTAACTAAATTAGGTTTCTGACATTGCACCAACTATCTAAATGGTGTCTTAGGTCACCTGTGTCCATCTTTCCAACAATACTAAAGGTTGTTGATTTTGATATTTCCATATTATAATTTTCTAAATTGTAGTAATATGGGAAAACTTGGCTTATTTCTATAACCAAAACGCAATAACTAAACTAGTTTAATCTCATGTTAGATGTTTTGATCAACTAATCCTTTTCATGTTAAAAGTACTAGCTTACCCTTTGCCCAGTTTTGAAGTATATAGTACAACTTTCTATTTCGTACAAACACATTATAAACCCCATTTGACATTTTCATCCCATTAAATATATAATTGGTAATTACAGTTTATATCATGAGTCAAATTTAGGAGTTACTAATGATTATACAGGTTATTATCTTAACCAGTACATGCTGCTAACCCTATTAAGCATAAATACACATCCACAATTTAATTTTTAGTAAAACTTTATTTCTCATTTTAGCAATTTTTCTACTATTAATTTTTTTTTGTACGTAGACCAAGTATGAGATACACATCAGATCGGCACTGCTTGAGATTGTCAAATGATAAATAATTACGCAATCGTGCATCCTTAGTGGATGATGAATTGCATATGATATATTCTCCTCTTTTTTCTTTGTTTCTTATATCTTTGATGAATGGAAACAATGTCATATTCCCAATTTTGAAAATGGATCTACACCATTCAAATTAGGGCCGTGTATAATTTGGTAAATATCGAATTATCGTATCGAAATCGAAAATTTTGGTATTTGATATTCGATATTTTGGTATTCAATATGGTATTTGATTTAACTTTTAAAAAATATTGGTATTAGGTATGATATTTGATATTTTAAAATGAAATACCGAAATACCAATACCGTACCAAATTATATATTATATACACAATACACATATTATTAATTATAAGAAAAATATTAAAAATCTAAAATTTTACTTTCCTTTATTCTCTAAGTTCATCAATTAACTCTAAAAAAGTAAGAAGATATTTCTTATGACTATTCTTTTATGTACAATTTTCTCTCTCTAGGTTAATATTTGCCAGTTTTGGACAAAACTTTTGTCAACAAATATTCTTAGCTTTGTACTTTTGAGTACTTTAATTTAGAATATTATAGTCTATGAGTTTATGTACTAGTTAGTATTCAAACCGAATAAATCGAAGTTACCAAACCGAAAGGAGAAAAATCGAACCATATCGAATTTATAGCATGTTTGGCCAAGCTTATCAAGATGCCAAAAGGGCTTTTTTTTTTCTTCCCAAAATCACTTTTTTTTTCTAACTTGAGGTGTTTGGCCAAGCTTTTTTTGGGTAAAAAAAAGTGCTTTTGGGAAGAAGCAAAAAAGTAGCTTCTTCCCGGAAGCAGAAGAAAAAAAAAGTAGCTTATTCCCAGAAGCAGAAGCAGAAGCAGTTTTGACTTTTCTTCTTACCATGAATACTCTTAACAAAATATTGTATATACCAATATAACCGTTATACCTAATACTTTGGATATTAATGTATAAATTCTTATTATTTTTAGAATAACTTTCTAATATATAGTGACTTTAGGGGTGAATGCTTTTATATTTGTTGAATGATTTTAAATATATTTAACTTATATTAAAAGAATTAAGTACTTTTGAATTTTATGTTCATATTTTACTTAAATAAAATGAAAAGATTTAATTTTTGCTTGTAATAACAAAATTTTGAGATTATTTATTTACTTATAATATTAATTGTTAAGTAAATCTATTCATGTCTTTATTCGTAATTTGATTCTTAAAAGCACTTTCTGAAAAGCTTGGCCAAACACAAGTTATTGCTCAAAAGTGCTTTTCAGAGTGATTAGCCAAACACGAACTACTTTTTTCCAAAAGCACTTCTCAAAATAAGCTGATTTCTCCCGCTTGGCCAAACAAGCTATTAATTAGGTACGATATTGGTATTGCATTTTAAGAAACCGAATACCGAAAATACCTAATCGAAATGTCTAATTACCGTTCCGTACCAACCGATGAACACCCATAATTCAAATAAACCAAGTGAAATGTAACTAGCGTTTGACTATAGATTCCTAAATTTGTTTTGAAAAATCTGTTTTGAGTGAAGTTTGGCTTGAAGATGAAAATGTGTTGGACATACGTTTTCAAAACATATTTCCCAAATTTATTTTGGAAAAACATGTGTCTTATGAGTGATTTGGTCCAAAACCAGATTTGGAATTTGAGACTTAAGATTTTGCCAAAATATAAGTAAAATTTATGGTCAAAGAAGAATTTATAAAATAAAATCCAAATTTATTTTGACAAAATTTATGGCCAAATGGGTCCGTAGACTTTATTTGCTTTTTATAATTGCCGATAAGAGAAATAACATTGATTTCTTTTCCTTGGGAACAATTTTTTCTTTTGTGGAATTGACAATGTTAGCTAACTTCACGAGGAAAAGCTCATTTATCCAAGGTTGACGTGACATGTCCTTTTTAAGTAACCTTTTATAGCTGACTATGTCTAGGTTAACATAATTTAAAACAAACACTCGGTAAGAATACAATTTTCCTTTACAATGTTCATCATAAAAAAGGAAAAAGACGTAAAATATTATCACTATTTAATCAATTTCTATTACAGAAACATGTAAGTTACATGTTTATCTAAATTATATTTCTGGATATTATCTCTATTTTTACAGTTTTATGTTTCTATGTATTTTTATATATGTAATTCCTCAGTTACTAGTATGTAAATAGCTAGAAATCACTCTTTTTCCAATTTCTTAACAATTTTGATGGATTAACCCGTAAATTTCTAAGAGAAACTGGTTAAGTTAAGCCCAACAAATTATTACAAAGGTGTTCAAATAGGAATATACATTTAACCGTGACCGGGGTGAGGTTAAAGAAAAAAATATTAAGAAAAGATTTGCTTCTTTAAAAAGTTGGGAAGAAGAGATGAACAAAGGAATAAATTAAAAAAAATAAATATATAAAAGGGGTAATTTTCACTTCATAACATAGGTAAAAATGTAATACCATGTCTACAGATTAAGGAAGGGAGAGTATGAAGTAGGATTTTACGATATAAGACTTTAATACAAAATATTTTTATGCAAAATATTATAACTTTTTACCGTAAAATTTTTTACCGCACAATATCTTTATTATATTAAAAAATACCTTTATTGTAACATTTATATTATATATAGCTAACATTACCTTCATGATTAGTGATACAGTCAACTAAATTTTGTTGTAGCATGATACACGTTGCAGAGAGAGAGAGAACGCAATGTGTTTAATAATTTATGTACTTCATGCTTTAAATGTTGTAACAAGCTTTGAGGATCTCACTCCCTTAACAAACGCTTTTTCTTAGATCCAAAATGGATGCATAGGAATGGGTGTTTTAAGTCGTTAAACGATCCAAAATCTACTTTAATCAAACGGAATTTGTCTCTTACTCACCTTTGTTTCTACTATTAGGTAAGTAGCTGATTATTAATTATTATAATTCTTATTTTCAACAGTTGATTATTAATTATTCAGTTGTTTAATTATGAACTTTGACCCCTCTGTACCCTGTATTATTTCTTTGCTCTTGAAGTCCTTGAGATCACTTCCCCCTATTCTTCTTTAATTAGGTTAATCACAATCAAGAAACAGAAAAGAATTATTATTTTTTTTTAAATTTCTCACCCCGATTTTCGGTACCTACATTGGAGCTCGACTAATCCGGTCGCGCCGGAAAATCCCACGTTGTACTGAAAGCCTACTTAGCAATATCAATATTTTGGTTAATGCAAGCACTAATACAACTGCTTTTCACATCTAATATTTCTTACATTTCTTGAAATTATTATTTGATAAATGATAGTAGTACTATCTAAGCAGAAATAAGGAGGAAAATAAAAAGAAGCAAGGGCAGCAGTCTTTGGTGTATTAGGTTCAACCACTTGAAGTTGAAGATATGAATTGGAGAAGTCGTTATTTTGAAATTTTCCAATTTGGGAGTACCAAATTGTACTACAAGAAAGACAGCAACGGCAAGCAGGTCAAACATGACATCCGAACATAACTTAAAAGCCATGACTTTTGGTAGTTGCAATCTTCAATTTTAAAAAAAAAAAAGTTTATGTTTTATGTGCTGACAATTTATTATATTTTCATATTATATATTATGTTAAGCTTCTAGATATAACATGTAAGTATTTATAACAAATGTGATCTAAGAAAACAGAAAATGGATATAGTATATATATTTTTTTTAACAAAATCAGTATATGTAGCTTAAACCTAAGCATGAATTAAGTCAATTGGATATCAAATCCTCCAGTTCATTAATGATTGGATATCTTGTTATTATAATAAAAATTAGCTAGCTACAGTTCCATAATTATGTTCTCACATTTAAGAAGGTGATGTAATCTTTCATTATCTTGTTCATTTATTAAAATGACAACGAAATAGTCAATAGGAGTAATAACTATTCCCCTGACCTTAATTATAAAAAGTTTAAGTTTATTGATCTCACATGATTTTTAATTAATCACCCACTTTGATTTGGAAGATGCAACATACACATTGAACAATAACATTATTCAAGAAAATTTGAGTAACACAAGAGTACCATTAACAATCAATATTTTGAAACGATTAATGTTGTCATGTTGAATTGCTAGATCAATGCATGCGATATGAATGGTAATGATGCATTTGATAGGTTAATTCTACTTTAACAATATAATTATTTTAAGTTAAAACGAGAATAATGATTTTGGTTTATTCCCAAATTAATTAGAGAGGAGAAGAAGGAAAAACACAAAAAATGGATTGGAAAGTTCCTATCGTAAGTAACGTAGATTAGTCAAAGGTTTTCGACGCCTGCCGTGTCTGCCATGCCCAAATGAATAAGCCACAGTAGTGCGATATAAAAAGTATCCTAATTATGACTTTTTCGATCTTCCCAAATTACCCTTCTTTTAGAGAATTAACATTAAAACGTGAAGGATATGGGATAAAATATATTTGACTAAGATAATGACATTTCATATTACATCACACCATCTATATCTTCAATTTTAAATCGGAATACGCCCTCTCCCCCCCCC
>ML420185.1:353642-425285 GCA_005239525.1 Nicotiana knightiana
ATCTCCACCCATCAACATTTGGACATAAGAATTGTAAAATTCCAACAAATGGTGAAAAAAATTTCAAATGAAAATGATATTTGAAATTTAGAATTGTGTTTGGACAGAAATTTTAGTTTGAGTTATTTTTGAAGTTTTATGAGTGAAAATTTTGAAAAACAATTTTTGTGGAGTTTTTAAAATTTTCAAAAATTTTTAAAATGCATTTTCAATTGAAAATTAAAAATTTTATGAACAAACGCTGATTTCGAAAAAAAGTGAAATTTGTTTGAAAAAATTTTCCATCAAATTTTTTATCCAAATGGGCACTCACTCAGCGTAATTTCTCAACGTTTTGTGAAGATAGAAAGATTATTTTTTATAAACATTCGACTCAATAAAAGAATAATTATTAGTAATTATAAAAAAGAAAAAGAAAATGTTTCATAAGACAAAACCCGACTCCTTTCTCCTAAAAGAAAAAGGGAAAGAAATAAAGAAGGAAAGTGCTAATTCCTACCAAAACCTTCTAGTATATTAAACAGAAAAGTCAAAACCCTTGAATATTTGTTCAAAATTAAAGAATAAAATTCATAAAAATTGTCCTTATTAGTACCATTTCAAATCATTGACCAATTAATCACTCCTCATTACTCCTAAACCTTTCTTTGGTCCCTTATAATTACCCAACAAAGAAAACAACCAATTGAATTTCAACCCCACGGTCCCACACATAAAAAGAACTCTGCAGTACATCTACCCAAAAAAGATCCAGTACAGATTTATACAAGGGCGTTAAGGTCATTTCAAATTCTGTCTCCTCCAGTCCTCCCCTTTGTTTACTTACAAATTCGCTGTCGTTCCCACTTTCCCTCTCCACCCACAGATTTTTCCTTTTTTCTTCCGTCTCCTCTTTCTATAATAGTAATATGCTAAAAAAACAAATCTTTACATACAAAACCATATCTCTATTTCTCCGGCTAACCTATACATAATCATATATATCGCCGGAGAAACTATAACACAGGGATATCAAAATTTGGTTTTTATTATAAGGAGGAGCTAAATCAATAATCATATGGCACTGAGCATGAGGGATGTCCAGTTAACGGAGGTTGCCGGAGATGGTGCCGGAGAGGAAGTGAGGCTATTGGATTCATACGATGAAGAAGAAGAGAAATTGGGTGACAATTTGAGGAGAATTCAGGTTAGAGTAACGGGGATGACGTGTGCAGCTTGTTCTAACTCAGTGGAAGGAGCTTTGATGAGTATTAATGGTGTTGTTAAGGCTACTGTTGCTTTGCTTCAGAATAAGGCTGACGTCATCTTCGATCCTAGCTTGGTCAAGGTTAGAGAGTTTCTTACTTTTTTGTTTGAACTTCGTATTTTAAACTTTACTTGTGTTTTCATATTGGTTTTAGTGTTAGTTCTGACTTAAAAGTTTTGATCTTTTTGAGATTTTGATCTTTTTTTTTTTTAAAATGGGTTGGCTTTTATTTCTTGAAATATTTAGTTGTGGTTTGTATATGATCGTGGGGTTTTGTTGATTTCGGTAGTTTTGCTAAATCTTGGTTATTTTTTTAGATGTTTGGAGTAAAGATTTGGCACTAACTGCTTGATATTTGTCTACTTTCGTTTGGGTGTTGGGAATTTTAGTTGTATTTTGGTGATGTTGGATTATTGGTCTGCTTGCCATTCTGAAGAATTTCATATCCCTATTCTCTGATATCCTGGTTATAATGATGATGTCTTTTACCTTTTCTAGTTCCTTTTGTTTTCTTGTCTTCGATATTTCTGCACATAATTATTCTACCTAACTCTGTTGTGTATTTATTGATGGCACGCCTTCAAACTGATCTAAATCAGCTGCTTTCAAAAGCTTCCTTTTTCTTTTGGGGGGGGGGGGGGGGGGGGGGGGGTGGGGGGGGGGGGTATTAGCTGTAAGCTTGTTTTGCTGGATGATGTTCAGCTATGTTTCATGAACTCGAGCGAGACTTCGAAACCAAAATGGATATGTCCAACTTTTGGGGAGATGTGCATCAAGACCATAAAAGTTTGATAATCACTGAAGTTCTTACTCCATTGGATTCCCATGTGCAAAAAGTGTATGTGGAAATTCTGCTAGTTGAGAACTTAAAGTGCCAAATCATGACTAATAGGATCGCATGCGTACTTCCATCCCTGATGGAAAAGGAGAAAGGGTTTGATGTCACGAATTCTCTCTCTTTTAGAACTGACTGTTAGCTATCCCCTGCAATATGAAGCTGTGCATTGGCTATGTACTAGTAATACATTCAAAATTCAGGACTGACCTTTCGAGATTTCTAACTGGAGGTAAAATGCATGTAGCATTCATTTTAACCAAAACAAAGCACAATAAACATTTCACATGTTTTGATCCTCTAACTGGGCATAATATTCCATACAATAGCTCGATTACGAGTTCCAAGCATGACTTTCTACAACAAAAAAGATCTTGAAGTCTTTTACCCAATGCGTAAATGCATCACTTTTTTATTAAGGTGAATGACCAAGTTTTTTTTATATCAGTAGGCAGCCAAGATGATAAAAATAATGGTATCACCAAACTGCCACAGACCGATCACACATATTATTGGTCAGTCCAGCTATGACATATTGACTGGAGATCACATGCCTCTACCGTGAACAAAGTGTTCCAAATGAGCAACTTTAAATGGATACGTCGCATACACACTAACCTCCCTACACCCCACTATGTGGGATTACATTGGGTATGTTATTGTTGTTTGAATAGAAGTATAATTTCGTATGATGCTGTTGTTTGACCTACCTATACCATCACTATCGTGTTAGTGGATATCAAACCTTTATCGAACCTGAGCAATAAGAGTAACCTATTTAAGAGTGAAAGAAATGACACTCTTCCCCAGAGATTA
This sequence comes from Nicotiana knightiana, assembly GCA_005239525.1. Taxonomy (NCBI): domain Eukaryota; kingdom Viridiplantae; phylum Streptophyta; class Magnoliopsida; order Solanales; family Solanaceae; genus Nicotiana; species Nicotiana knightiana. The sequence continues at coordinate 356,540 of ML420185.1, forward strand.
CAGTTCTCCTAGCTCTCTGACTGATGTTTAACTTGTACAGACTATATACCCTTAATCTATGTGGAACCATTGAGTGGAATGTCACACAGTTTTTGTGGTTGATGGATGACGTGGTTGTGGAAGGGGAATCTTGGAGCAACGCTAAAGTTCTCTGTGTGACTTATAGGTCACGGTTTTGAGCCGTGGAAGTAGCTAGTAATGCGTGCATTAAGTTAGGATGTCTACATCACATCCCTTGGTGCGGCCCTTCCCCGGACCTTGCATGAATGCAGGATGCTTTGTACACCGGGGATGAGGTGGTTGTGAATATTAGGATTGAGAGATGAGATGGTGATGCAGAGTTATCATGGTCTCACCCGTTACAGATTAAATAGATTGTCACTCTCCTTTTGAGCTGTTATGCCTTAGTCATATGCAATTTGATCGTTCTCTTTTGCTCTACCTAGTATCAGTTTCATGGTCATTCTGTTAGAGTTTCTGGTGTATGATAAAGGATATAATGTTGCACTAGATCAACTTGTTTAGGGAATCAAGTGAAATAGAGAGGAAGTAAGATAGTTAATAAATAATGAACATGCTCTAACCCAAAAAGGAAAGACTTGACGAAGTCTCTTCTGCCATGGAGCAGTCATTACCAGACACGAGTTACTGATGTTGGCTGGTTCTTGCTGATATCGTGTAGTGCTTGATTGTAGCGTTAGTGTTGTCAAATCCAGTGTAATGTTCTTAATGTTGCATGTTAACAGCTTGACGCAAACATGACAATGAACTTTAAATGTCCCCATTCGTTTTTCAGGATGATGAGATTACAAATGCTATAGAGGATGCTGGGTTTGAGGCAGAGCTTCTTTCAGAACCTACTGCATCTCGTACAAACCCACATGGAACTGTAGTAGGGCAGTTCATAATAGGTGGTATGACATGTGCAGCTTGTGTAAATTCTGTTGAAGGTATCCTAAAACAGCTCCCAGGTGTACGAAAGGCCGTAGTTGCTTTGGCTACATCTCTAGGAGAGGTTGAATATGATCCGTCCATAATCAGTAAGGATGATATAGCGAATGCAATTGAAGATGCTGGTTTTGAAGCTTCCTTTGTGCAGAGCAGCGAGCAGGATAAAATTGTACTTGGGGTGGTTGGTATTTCTGGTGAGATGGACGCACAGGTTTTAGAAGGCATTCTTTCGAAGTTGCATGGAGTTAAACACTTTTTATTTGATCGGGTATCAAGTGAACTTGAAGTTGTCTTTGATCCCGAAGTTCTTGGCTCAAGATCTTTAGTTGATGGCGTTGAAGGAGGAAGCAGTGGCAAGTTTAAGTTACTTGTCAAGAACCCGTATACAAGAATGGCTTCCAGAGATTTAGAAGAATCCTCGAAGATGTTTCGGCTTTTTACAGCAAGCTTATCTCTAAGTGTAAGTTACTGTTGTACTGCTATCCTCTCTTCTTGTTTTAACATTTTGTTTTAGCTGCCTAACCGCCCCGCTTCAAGTTTGAGGTGTTAGAAAGACATGGTTCTGTGTGATGTCTGGAAGCTTCCTAACTTCCCATGCTTGGTTTCCATTAATTTAATGGAGCTTGTCAACTGATATCTTTGAAGATGCAAAGATTTTCTCCTCCTTTTTGTCCTTTCACTTCTTAGATTCATATATATCTATTGGCTAACTCATACAACTTATGCCAGGTTCCTGTGATTCTAATGCGTGTCGTCTGCCCTCAAATACCTCTGCTCTATGCTTTACTGATTTGGCAGTGTGGTCCCTTTCAAATGGGTGATTGGTTAAAGTGGGCTTTAGTGACTGTTGTCCAATTTGGTATTGGTAAACGTTTTTATGTTGCGGCTGGAAGAGCACTTCGCAATGGTTCCACAAACATGGATGTCTTGGTTGCGTTGGGAACTACAGCTTCCTATGTTTACTCTGTATGTGCACTACTTTATGGTGCAATTTCTGGGTTCTGGTCTCCAACTTACTTTGAAACAAGTGCCATGTTAATCACATTTGTACTTCTAGGAAAGTACTTGGAAACTCTTGCTAAAGGAAAGACATCGGGTGCTATCAAAAAACTCGTAGAACTTGCCCCCGCTACAGCTATACTGCTTGTCAAAGACAAAGGTAAGAACATTTAGAATTTCTGTCTAATGCTCGTCAGATTACCACGTATAGTTTCCAAAATGCAAAAGGGGCCTATCACTGAGGTTATGTCTCTGTATTCCAGGTGGAAAAGTTGTAGGAGAAAGAGAAATAGATGCTTTATTGATTCAGGCTGGCGATATATTAAAAGTACTTCCTGGTACAAAAGTTCCTGTGGATGGTGTTGTTGTATGGGGTTCAAGCCATGTGAATGAGAGTATGGTCACTGGAGAATCTGCTCCTGTTTTGAAAGAGATTAATTCAGTGGTTATTGGAGGTACAATCAATTTACATGGTTCTCTTCACATACAGGCCACAAAAGTAGGGTCAAACACAGTTCTGAGTCAGATCATATCTCTGGTTGAGACAGCACAGATGTCAAAGGCTCCCATTCAGAAGTTCGCCGACTATGTGAGTATTATGTGTGTCATCTTGCTGAAGAGTATTGTGAATTCTGTGCAGATCGATCATTTCCTGTTGTTAATTTTACAGTATTTGCTTTGCTCGAAGAAGCATTGATTAAATGGAAGTTCAAGATCTTGCATTCCTCCTTTAAAGTGCTAATTACCCATCTTTCTTTGCATTAATAAGTTTTATCTCTATCCCAATTTATTCAATCGGCCTTTATCTCTGACTGTTGGACACCATTTTACTGTATGTTGTTCCCTCCTTTGGCTACAAAGCATTCACACTGCTGATATATTTGATGCTGTGCTATATTTTCCAATGCCAATGGCTGAAAATATCTAGAAAAGTGCTTTGTGGAAATCTAATTAGATAGTGAATTTGCTATGATGTGGATCAGTTTATCGGACAATGAATATACATTTTCAATGTGATAGTGCTTTCGTAATTGATGAGTCTCGTTGTTTGTTTTATTCTTGCCTTTGAATTGGAGTTTCTTAGTGCTCATATAATGTTTGACGTTTGAGCTGACTGGATTTTCTCATCGTGAGTACTCTTTTGACTTACAGATTGCAAGCATTTTTGTTCCTGTGGTTATTACGATGTCCTTATTGACATTCTTTGGATGGTGAGTTTGTCAGTTTTTTCCTAATTTCCTCGGTCCAAATAATTTCTGTCACTGTAACTAGGAATGTTGTGCTGATGTTTTTGTAATTTTATCCATTGAACCAGGTATGTTGCTGGAGTTCTTGGAGGCTATCCAGAAGAATGGCTGCCAGAAAATGGCAATTATTTTGTATTTTCTTTGATGTTTGCTATATCAGTTGTGGTTATTGCATGTCCTTGTGCACTTGGTTTGGCCACACCCACTGCTGTTATGGTTGCAACAGGAGTTGGTGCCAACAATGGTGTGCTGATAAAGGGTGGAGATGCATTGGAGATGGCGCAGAAGATTAGATATGTGATATTTGATAAGACAGGCACTTTGACCCAGGGAAAAGCTAAAGTCACAACAGCCAAAGTTTTCACTGAGATGGATCGTGGAGAATTCCTAACTTTGGTAGCTTCCGCAGAGGTACACGTTCTTTTTTGATAAGATAGTAATAATTACATTTATATGGTGAGTAACTCTGAGGCCAACAAAAAAAAGAAGGTACTCAGTCATCTATACTAACAAAAACATCGTGGGTGCACCAAGAGTTTACTAGAATCAGAAGACCTTCATTTGTTCAAAAGTATTTTCTACGTTCTAGTCTTCTAGCGGGGATCTATAGAAACCCATTTTGCTACAATCTACTGATGCTATTCATATGCGGCTCTCTTGAGGAGAAAGAAGTGGTTAAGAAAGTAAAACGCCGGTACCTGATAATTTATGAAAGCAACCACCACTTTGAATTTTACTCAAAATGAATTTTTAGGATCCTCTATTTAATACTAGAGCAGTCATTTGTTGTTCAATGTTGCCTCCAATTCCAAAATCATACTCCCTCCGCTTTAACAAGAATGAAAGGGGTTCGTTGACATAATTAGAAACTAGACAAAAAGTACTATGATTACAAGTTTTTAATAATTAATAATATAGAAATATATGAAAAAGAAGTTCAAAGAAAAAGTTGTTTGACTCCAGTAATATTAAGTCGTATAAAGTGGACTGGATGGAGTAGTTCTTTTAAACCAGATGTTCTAAAGTTGCAAAAACTACTGCAATTTTTTCCTTCTAGCTACATGTCATCTAAGGGATATGCTTACGATGCAGGCAAGCAGTGAACACCCGTTGGCTAAAGCCATAATGGAATACGCTCGTCATTTTCATTTCTTTGATGAACCATCTGATACCGATCAGAGTTACAGTGAACAGGCCAAGTTTTCTGGATGGCTTCAAGATGTATCAGATTTCTCTGTTTTGCCTGGAAAAGGTATACAGTGCTCCGTCGATGGGAAATGGGTTTTGGTGAGTTTTCAACACCATGACGTTCACAATTTTTAGAGAGCTGATTAATTTCTTAGTCTCCAATCAGGATAAAGTCTTAATTTCTTGTCTTTATGTCAACGAACAGATTGGTAACCGGAAGCTGCTTACTGAAAATGGGATAGCTATACCTTCCAACGTAGAGAATTTTGTTGTAGAGTTGGAAGAAAGTGCAAAGACAGGCATTCTTGTCGCTCGGGATAATGTTGTAATTGGTGCTCTGGGGATAGCTGACCCACTAAAGAGAGAAGCAGCTGTTGTTGTAGAGGGCCTTATAAAAATGGGCGTCCAACCAATCATGGTTACTGGTGATAATTGGAGAACAGCTCGTGCAGTTGCTAAGGAGGTTTGTAGCTTCATCTTTGTTATCGTGATTTTCTTAATATGAGTTTACAAACTGGGTAGGGATAAATTGGTAAGCTAACTTAATTCACAGAAGTTAATTTAGGGTTGCTTTCATCCTTTCCTGTCCCATATTTGACTAGCATCTAAGTTACCTTTTACCCACTCCTGCAACCAGCTTGAAAATAAGCTCCACCTCTTGAAAAATGGAATAAAAGGGGTTCAAGTCTTTGTTCTAGCTTGAAAATAAGATGAAGTTGCTTAAACCGGGGATGGATAGATGTAGTACTGTTAAATTGTCTTTGCAATTCTCTGAAAAGTATTAGACTGACCACAAACTCTGGGCTATAATATGTGACCCCTTGGAGTGCCATTTCAAATTGCAGGTTGGTATCCAGGACGTTAGAGCAGAAGTGTTGCCAGCAGGAAAAGCCGAGGTCATCCGTTCATTTCAAAAGGGAGGCAGTGTAGTTGCTATGGTAGGTGATGGGATCAATGACTCACCCGCATTAGCTGCTGCAGATGTTGGTATGGCAATTGGAGCGGGAACTGATATTGCAATAGAAGCAGCTGAGTACGTGTTAATGAGGAGCAACTTGGAGGATGTCATCACTGCCATAGACCTCTCAAGGAAGACATTTGCACGGATTAGGTGGAATTATATCTTTGCCATGGCGTACAATGTGATCGCAATTCCAGTGGCCGCAGGGGTTTTCTTTCCTTTGTTAAGACTGGAGTTGCCACCTTGGGTAGCCGGTGCATGCATGGCAATGTCATCTGTAAGTGTTGTATGCTCTTCTTTGTATCTAAAGAGATACAAGAAACCCAGACTTACCACTATATTGGAAATAACTATAGAGTAGGAATGAGGTCAAATAATGAAGTGCCAAAAAGCCAAAAAGGGCAAAAAAAAAGTAGTAGGAATTAGGATCAATTCTGATTTTTGTGTATTCCTTAACCTTCTCTTTTTCTTTTCCCTTTCTCTCTGATTCACACCGTATGTGAATTACCCACCCTCTCAATGTAAATGCTCTCAGTTTGTAAGTTTTCCTCTGTTCTTTTATGAGTTTAACTATGCCCCCAGGTTATAAGTTTTCCTCTGTTCTTTTATGAGTTTTGATTATGTAAGAGAATTTTCACACTACAAGGTCATTAAAAGATATCTATCATCATAAGACAATTAACCTACTACAAGTTAAAAGTTACGACTAGTGTAAAATGCTTAATATTCTCTGTATGTAATTTGGTCGTTTTTTTATATAATGAACGTGAAGTTGAAAGATCCATCGTGCCTCGTACTCGGCTTAGACTACCCTTCCATTCTACTGGTGGTGCCCTAGTCCTGTCTTAGGACATTTCGGAGATTGCCCCTTATATAAAAGATAAATAGACAACGCTTAACCTTATTGCATTAAAATGAATGCTATACTAGGACTATCATATGGACTACTCTTTTATTGATCGACTGTATAACCTTGCAAGACATGTTTTATCTCTGGCAACTCGACAAATCCAAGTCCAATAAAAGCAAGCCATCAAACTGATGACTTCTACCACGTCAAAGTGACACTCTACCGTTGAGTTATATTCCTTCCCCTCCCATCGAAAAATAGAACGGACTAATCATAAGTCAAAGGATCGAGAAACTCAAGTAGTGTCACGACCAAACTACCCAGTCATGATGGCGCCTATCGTGGTACTAGGCTAGCCTACTCATTTCCCAAAATAGTCAATATTCTATTTCAAATTTTTTTATCTTTCAAACCATTCAATCATAATTCTTTCAAAAGAAACCCCAAACAAGGAAATATATATATGCGGAAAATACAGCCCGACATCGGGTGTCACTAGTCATGAGCATCTACGATACAAGTCTGAAAGTACTAAGTCTGATACAATCTAAAAAGACAAATGGCGAAGTCTAATAGAAATGACAATAGAGGATAAGAGGGAGAAAACAAGGATGCGGTTGCCATGCAGCTACCTTGAAATCTCCTGAACCAGCTGAGGATAAGTCAACACTCACTCGGACGTCCCGTGGCACCTGAATCCGCACACAAGGTGCAGGGAATAACGTGAGCACGCCCACTCAGTAAGTAACAGTCATAAATAAAGGCTGAGCGCAGTGACGAGCAGTAAAATCACATAAAGTTCATAATATAAAGTCTCAGTGGAACCACAATTTCCAAACCAGTATTTTAGTCGAAATATCTCATAAATCTCCAGTTTCGATGGAACATATAAAAACATTTTTTCAGTTTCAATAGAGGCTAAATCATAAAAATAGAGTGAAAATAGTGATTTCATAAACAAGCCCCTCGGGCAAAACATATCACTCATGAACAGCCCCTAGGGCACTCAGGCCTCCTAATCATTCGTCACTCAGCACTCGGCACTCGCATCCAGTAGGTACCGTATAATAACTGTTGCGGCGTGCATCCCGATCCAATATATATATAGTCGACTGTGCTCACTAGGGGTGTGTATAGACTTCGGAGGGGCTCCTACAGCCCAAGCGCTATATCGCTGCGGCGTGCAGCCCTTGTTTAACCAAAGAATTAAACCCTTTGACTAAAGCTTATTTTTAAGATGAATACAGGTTACTAATAATCAAGGTAATGGAGAAAAATGAATAATAGACAATATTGCAGAAATATAGAAAATCGAAGTTGATTGTATTCGAGAATCAGATGCCTTTACAAGCTGTATTCCCCTCCCTTATATAGGAGATTCTTATAACGTACGACTCTTGCTATGGTTACTCATTAATGACTAATTATGACATTAATGAGGCGTTACAAAGGATAACGGTAATTGGGGTTCGGTTACATAACGTTCGAGTAATCAATTGTGGGTCCTTGAATCTTTCCGTAGCTTTGTCTAGATTCATTTTGACCGTGCCTCTCTCCCGTTTTGATCAAGTTTCTCGTGGCTGATAAGTTCGTGGGTTTATTGAACCGTGCCTCGTTGTACCGTACCTCTTCAAAGAATCACATCCAGCTGTCACGTTTTCCTGTGTCCACGTGACTGGCTGAGTTGTCAAAAGCTGGCTTCGTGTGAAACTCTTTTTTACCAATACAGATAGTCCCCCCCACTTACCATGTATTTAACGATTAATATTTGGTAAGTGGATATTCATTTATGGCGCGAATATTTTGCCGGCCGCTTTTCCTTGAATCATTGTATCCTTCTCTGCACCATAGGCGTCGTTTGTCACTTCCATTTAATGCTCATACCACGTGTCCTTTTAGAATTGGTTCTGCATTTACTCGGCACCTTTTTTAGGGCTTTTTGCGGCTGTGCCAGTCCCGAAGTGGCATCTTCAATTATGACTTTTCATCATTATTTTCCTTTTTCTTCAAGTATAAATACATGTTTTCTTTTCTTTGCTTCCACGAAACACTTTTCTAACTTTGTCTTTTGTAAAGAACTTTCTTCTTCGCCTTTGTAAACATGTCTTCTTCAAACCAACCTCAAAGAGTAATAGATATTGAAAGTTTAGCGCCATCTTCTGCTCCGACTAGGAGTCGGAGGGGTGGTAGACTTAGAAGTCTAGGATCCACTCCTTCGAGGGGCTCTTCTTCTTCTCAGATAGTTCCTCCTCCTTCCACTAGATCTCCAGTTTCTCCGAGATTTAGGGTTTCTCGGTCTTTGTCTAGAGGTANGTAATAGATCTTGAAAGTTTAACGCCATTTTCTGCTCCGATTCGGAGCGGTGTTAGACTTAGAAGTCTAGGATCCACTCCTTCGAGGGGCTCCTCTTCTTCTCAGATAGTTCCTCCTCCTTCCACTAGATCTCCAGTTTCTCCAAGATTTAGAATTTCTCGATCTTTGTCTAGAGGTAGAGGCGAACGCCTTCGTGAGCCTGGAGTCGATGAAATTGTCCCTGCTGAGTTTGTTTTTGCTAGGGATAGTCAAGTTCTTGTAGATCAATCTTCTTCTCTTGATAGTGTCGAAAGGTATCCAACCCTTATAACTGAGGGTCAGATTTCCCTTGTTCGTAGGGAGTGCTTTTGGAGGTCTGACTTTCCTGTCTATATTCCGAATAGTAATCAAAGAATAACGTCTTACAAGACGGGATATTCTTTTGTTTATACGTATATTTTCACTTTAGGGTTTAGACCCCCATTGACCCAGTTATAAGTGAATTTTGCCGTCTTTTCAATATCTGCTTAGGACAAGTTGGCCCGCTTGTGTGGCGAGTTGTCGCATGTCTTAGGAGTTTGGCTTCTTTAGCCTCGGTTCCTTTTACCTTCAACCATCTTATTCACCTCTACTCTCCTACCTTATTTCGTGAAGGGGTTTTTACTCTGACTGCTAGAAGCAAAAGAGTGCTGGTAACCCCTGGAGATGATAAGGATAGGGGTTGGTACCTCCGGTATGTCTGTACCCACTGTTGGTTTAGTGGGTGAAGAAATCTTCCCTTCCCTAAGAAGTGGAATCGCGCACGTGGGTATGCTTTAGCTCACATTTACCTTTTCTTGTTTTGACTTGAGATGTTTTATTAACACCGTATCTGTTTTTTCTTCTCTCANAGACCCACGGTAAGTGAAGCTTTTGTTCTTGCTTCTTTCCTTACTCAAGTTTTTTTTTTGTCGTTTAACTTTTTTCCCTTTTAATAGGGTTCTCTGCTCGTGGGGTGTCTGCTTCATCTATCCCGAAGATGTCCTTGGCTCAAGCCCAGGAAATTATTGTTGGTTCATCTTCCTAGAAGAGGAAGATTAGTGAGTCTCGTTCCGTAGAAGAAGAAGAAGAGGGTGCTTTAGTGCACAGGCCACGGAGAAGGCGAATGGTTTTAGATGATGAGCTAACAGCCTTAACCTTGCCTTCCATGTCTGTGATTGAGCCCCCTGTCCTTGATGATGTTTCACATTCCCCTATTCATGAGGGTGTTGATCTTGCTCCTGACGACGTCCCTTTGGCTGCTGTCTTTCCTGCTTCTTTGAGAGAAGCTATTTCGTCTGTTCCTTTGGCTATTTCAACTTTTGCTGTTACTTTGCCCGTAACTTCTTCAACTCTTCAACTCTCTGTGCCTGCTGCTTTGCCCGTGGCTTCTCCAGCTCCTCAACCTTCCGTGCCTGTTGTTGTTCCATCTCTGCCTGCTTCCATGCCTTCCGTTAGGGAAGTAGGGTCTTCCAGCAGAGAGATGCGGCAGGTGGTAATAGAGGTTCCAGCTGAGGGGAATCTTTTCAAGAAAACGGGTGAGCCCGAAGTGTGGCTCAAGCCTTTGATAAGTCCCTCTGAGAAAGCAAGGCTAGCCAGCCACGGTGCTCTTAAATAGGACAATGAGGTCGTGCATACTTCTTTGAAGGTATGATGCAAGTTATCCTCTTTCACTCTCTTATATGAAATTTACCATATCTGACTGGTTTATTTCTTGTCGATTAACCTTATAGGCACGGGGCTTATGAATAGTATTTCAAACACGGACCAAGAGACAAGAGAGTTGCAGGCCGATGTTGATAATTGGAGAGCACAGTATGATATCCTAAGGATTGACATGGATGCTTTAGAAGAGGAAATGAGTACCTTGAAGCGGCATATAAGACTCATGGCAGCAGAACTGGCAGTGGAGAGGGCTTCTTGCAGTCAGGCTGATAAAGATAAGAGTGTTCAGGAGTCTTCGTTCGCGGAGCAGCTGTCCCGTGCCTCAGAGGAGATTAGAGACTTGAAGAACTTGTTGGGGCAGAAGGAGGAATACTCAGGCGAGATCGTGCAATCACTCACTCGTACTCAAGAAAATCTTCGTAGGGCTTTAGACAAAGCTCAAACTTTAGAGGAATCGATTATTCCATTAAGGGCCGCCCATGAATCTGCGAAAGCGGAGAAGGATGGATTGAGAGCTGAGCTTCAAGTATGGGAAAAGGATTATGAAGATTTGGAAGAGGTGGCTGCTGTCGATGTGAGCTGGGCGTATATAAATTCTCGCCTTGACACATTGATGGAAATGAGTCAAGAGGGTTTTGACCTTAGTGCTGAAATAGCCAAAACTAAGGAAGCCATGGAGAAGGCTCAACAAGGTCATAACCTCTCTTCACCTGATGGTGAGATTCTAGCCGCTCATGCCTCTTCATCCCCAGTTTCTCTCGCTCCTTCTTCCACTGAAGTCAACCCCTCTCTTGAAAAGATTTAGCTGGTTTATCCCTTTTTTTTTTCTTTTTTCTTTGTATCAATTGGTGGTTACCCCCAGCCCCATCGGAGGTAAATTTGGATTTCCTTAAAGTCCCCACATGACAACTTAGGGGCACCACAATGTATATAAAATTTTATACGGATAAGTATAAGTTAATACTTAATTTTAGCCATTTTAATATATAAATGTTAGTTCGACTTTTGTTGAGTTTCCGTTTCACTCTTTAAGTCTTTTGCATGCTTCATTTTTCGAGGTTTTAGTTTTACCTTCGAGTTTTGCATGGGGACTGCTTTAGACTACTCGTACCTTTTTGTAATAGGCACGATGTCATATCAAATGTGTGCCTTTTTGTAATAGGCATAGTTTATGGAAGAGGGCCCTTTATAATTGGCATGAAGAAGACGTCTCAACTTCATGATAATGCAATAAAGTGATAGGAATTTTACACATCTTTAAGAATGTTTCCAAGGAAAGTTTTTCTAGTTCGAACTTCCATGACATTTTACATGTGTTTGATTATCGTCTAAAACTCATTCTTGCAATTGTTTTTGTTTAACATATTTGATATACTCTTGTATTTCATAACTGTTTTTCATAGGTAACAGTTTTTCGATATTAATACAAGGAAACAACTATTTTTTATTAGTAACAGTTTTTGTAAAGATTGTGGTTTTTACCCGCAATTATTTTGGAAACAGTTTTCTAATAAGTACGAGGGAAATGTTTTCTTATTCGTAACTGTTTTATTTTGATAACAATTTTCTGAGAAAATACAAGGATTTANCATCTTTTACCCCAAACTGTTTTTGTTCCAACAACTTTGAACAAGTATAAAGATGTACATTTCTTTCTCGTGACTAAATTTTTGCCTTTCACCCTGAATATGTTCGAAGGTTTTTGCTTTTTGCATTAGGCTTTGTATTTGGATGGCTCTTTTGATTTCTTTCGATTCTGCTCGTGTCACTTGTCTCGTTGGGTAGATGGGTCTTCAGGCTCGAGCTTTTGACTTTCTGATAGTCTTCTTTGCTTCGTCTTAGCCTTCCATACTGTATAGTCCCCCAAGTGTTTGAGCTTTGAAGAATGAAATCTCGAGCACTTGATTATTCCTTCCTTGTGGTTCTTTTCCTGAAAAGGAAAAATATTCCGGACTCGAAGGTATATAGTTTTTTGGATGATGACTGCTTAACCCTTTTAAAACGTCCATCAGAAAGTGTAACCCTAGACCAGGAATTTGTGTTATTTCCTCGCGTCTTTGCAGGTCTAATATCATCATCTGGTGATGGGTTAGCTTTGTGCCTATCATCTAAAAAAGTTAGTAAAATTTTTAAATGTTCAAAATAAAATCGAACGTGTGATACCTGACGGGGGGTATTCTTTTCTTTTAGAAGTAATACTTCTTTAGATGGATGGCGTTCCAGCTTGTTGGTAGAACTCTGTCGTCCATAGCTTCCAACTCATAGGCGCCTTTCCCAGCTATGCCTCGGATTTTGTAAGGTCCTTCCCAGTTTGGATTTAGCTTTCCTGCACCTGCTTCTTTCGTTGATTGAAAAACTTTTTTGAGGACGAAATCCCCAATATTAAAGTACCTGAGATGAGCTTTACGGTTGTAATAACACTCTATGATTTGTTTTTGAGCTGCCATCCGTATCAATGCTGCTTCTCTCCGTGGTTCGAGTAGGTCCAGGTTGGTCCTTAATTCGTCGTCGTATTCAACCTCCATGGCTGTTGAGAGCCTTATTCTTGGTTCGCCAATCTCCACAGTTATTAAGGCTTCTGAGTCATAAATAAGTGCAAACGGTGTTTCTCCCATGGCTATATTTGAAGTTGTTCTGTATGCCCATAGTACCGCTGGTAACTCATCAGGACAGTTTCCTTTGTCTTTATCCAACCGCTTCTTTAGATTGTTGATGATGACCTTATTCGTTGACTCAGCTTGACCATTAGCCACGGGGTGGTACGTCGTTGAAGTGATCCGCTTGATTTGTCAACTTTCGAGGAATTCTGTGACGAGCCTATGAATTGTGGGCCATTATCACACACGATTTCCTTTGGTATTCCAAAACGACATATTATGTTTTGCCATAAGAATCTTTTAACTTCCTTTTCTCGCACTTGTTTGAACGCTTCTGCCTCTACCCATTTTTTAAAATAGTCGGTTAGCACGAGTAAAAACCGTACCTGTCCTTTAGCTGTGGGAAGAGGGTCCACTATGTCCATACCCCATTTCATGAAAAGCCATGGGTATATTATTGGATGTAATAATTCCGCTGGTCGATGCATGTTATTGGAAAACCTTTGGCATCTGTCACATTTAGATACGAAGTTCTCGGCTTCTTCTTCCATCTTAGGCCAATAGTATCCAGCTCTGATTAGTGTTTTCACTAAGGATCTCGCCCCTGAGTGATTTCCACAGTGTCCTTTGTGGACTTTTTTCATCACAAATTCCGTTTGGTTAGGTCCGAGGCATTTATCTAGGGGTCTTCAGAACATCTTGCGATAAAGTGAGTTGTGAATAAGGTAGTACCGTGCAACTTTGAGGCGAAGTGCTTGAGCTGCTTTCCTGTCTTCAGGTACAGTGCTATTCTGCAAAAAAATAAGAATTTCGTTTCTCCAGTCCCAGGTTAGGTTGTTTAAAGTTACCTCATTCCTGTCCTGGTCTATTATTGAATGAAATAGTTGAACGACAATTATATTGTCTTTGTTCGTTACTTCAGTGACTGCTGCGAGGATAGCTAGTGTATCTGCTTCTGTATTTTCCTCTCTAGGTATTTGCATTACCTTTCATGTTTTGAATTGTCTCACGAGCTCTCGTGCTTTTTCTAGATACTGTTGCATTCTAGTCTCACGGGTATGTAAGTCCCCTGTATCTGATTTACTACCAGTTGGGAGTCACTGTTGATCACAATTTGCTCGATTGAGAGCTCCCATGCGAGTTCAAGCCCTGCAATAACAACTTCGTACTCTGCTTCATTGTTAGTTATAGGATAACACTTGATAGCTTGCCGTGTCTTTTCACCCGTGGGTGATATCAAGACTATGCCTAAGCCGGCGCCTTTTATATTTGAAGAACCATCGGTGAACAAGGTCCATAGGCCTGGATTAACACCGTTAAAGAGTTGTAACTCTTTTTCTACTTCAGATACAATGCTATTACTAAAGTCAGCAACAAGATCAGCTAGTATTTGAGATTTAATTGCAGTCCTAGGTTGATAGATTATTTCATGCTCATTTAATTCTATGGCCCACTTGGCTAATCTTCCTGATAATTCTTGTTTATGCAGAATATTTCTTAAAGGATATGAGGTCACAACGGTGATTGGGTGGCATTGAAAATATGGTCGTAATTTTCTAGATGCCATTATTAAAGCTAAGGCTAACTTTTCCAGATGTGGATATCTAGTCTCAGCATCTAGCAAAGTTTTACTTACATAATAGATAGGTGATTGTTTACCTTTTTCTTCTCTTACCAGTACTGCACTTACAGCAATTTCTGAGACAGCTAGGTAGATGTACAATCTTTCCCCTTCTTTTGGCTTTGAAAGTAGTGGTGGTTTCGATAGATAAATCATCAGATCCTTGAGGGCTTGCTGACATTCTTCAGTCCATTCGAACTGATTCTGCTTTTGGAGAACTGAGAAGAATTTAAAACTTTTTTGGAAGATTTAGAAATAAACCTACCCAAAGCTGCTATTCTCCCTGTCAGTCTTTGAACTTCCTTTTTATTTGTTAAAATATCAGGTATTTCCTCTATAGCTTTAATTTGAGCGGGATTTACCTCTATTNAGCATAACTTTATAACAGTAAGTTCCCCTGTTTGTAATGAAGAAAGTTTTTCCTCATCTGAGGGATTCATTTTAATCTGATTATAACCAGAATATGCATCTAATAAGCTCAATAATTTATGACCTGCTGTGGCATCAATCATTTGATCTATATGTGGCAATGGGAATGAATCTTTGGGGTATGCTTTATTCAAGTCAGTATAATCTACGCATACTCTCAATTTGCCATTCTTTTTAGGTACTACCATGGTGTTTGCTATCTAGTTAGGGTACGTTACCTCTCGTATCGAACCAATATTCAAGAGTTTCTGTACCTCTTCGTCGATCACTTGGTTTTTGAATGGTCCTTGATTTCTTTTCTTCTGCTTAACAGTTACGAAGGATAGATCTTCATTTAGTTTATGAGTCATCACTTCTGGTGGGATGCCTGTCATATCTGAGTGGGACCACGCAAAGCAGTCTGCGTTAGCCTTTAAATAATCAATTAACTTACCTCTTCAAGCGAGGCCTAACCTCGTGCCTATATACACTTTCTGCTCAGACTTTTGTTCAGATAACGGAACAACTACGAGCTCCCCGTAGTTGTTTTGATGTGCTCATCCTCCTCCGGTTCACGAATGACGTCCGGTATGGAATCTGTATCTGTGTGGTATAGTATACCTTCCGTGGTAACTTGATTTTACTTCTCGTAAGTATTTTCTTTCGTACCTGTTTCAGCAATAATACCTTCCGTACCTATTTGGGTAGTAATTTCTTCCATGCTTGTTTGGGCTGTGTTACCTGCTTGGGAGTTTCCCTCATCTCGTAATTCTTCCATCTCTATTTTCTTGTTGTAGTGTACCACAAAGTTTATACTTCTTGCGGTCTGCTGATCTCCTTTGATTTGTTGAATCTCCCATTCAAAGGGGAATTTAATTACCTGATGCAACGTGGAGGGTATCGCTTTCATGTCGTGGATCCATGGCCTTCCAATGATCACGTTATAAGCCATGTCAGTATCGATGACTTAGAACCTGGCACTTTTGATCACCCCCTCAGCATAAGTGCTAAGCTCAATTCCCCTTTTGTTATAACCGTAGAGTTATCAAACCCTGATATGGCTCGTGATTTTGGGATTACTTGATTCCCTAGTATCATTTCTTCCACGATTCTTAGCAAAATGATATTGGCTGAAATACCTGGATCAATCAACACTCTTTTTACCTTAGTTTCATGAATAAGTAAAGATATTACTAGAGCATCGTTGTGCGGAAGTATTAATCCATTGATATCTGCATCATCGAAGGTTATATCGTCTTCTTCCATCTTTTCACGAGCCCATTTCCCATGTGTAATTGTGAACTTTGTGGTTGTTTTGCAAATCACTCCGTTTACTTCTTCACCCCGTGTATCACGTTAACAGTTCGTTTTGAAGAAGGAGGCTTTGGGAGCTCCTGCCTGTTCCTCATATATGCCTGTTTACCTTTATCACTAAACAATTATGTTAAATATCCCTGTTTTAACAAATTTTCTACTTCACCTTGTAAAAATCTACAATCCGCAGTTTTGTGCCCATGATCGTTGTGAAATTCACACCAGTGATCTTGGTTTCTTCTACTTGGATTTGACCACATCTCTTTGGGCCACTTAACCTTGTCTCTTATGTTCCTCAATATTGAGACAATTTCAGTAGTACTTACATTAAAGTTATGATCCCTAATTTGAGTACTACCTCTAGGTCGTTCATCTCGATCTTTTCTGGATCTAGACGAGTATGAGACTGTCTCTTCCTCGTGCTCTATTGTCTGACCTAGTGTTTTCAAACCTGGGGCGGATATCGCATCCCGAGGGTCCTAAGTAAGGATCGTACATGTTTTTACCTGATCTTCTATCTGATTCAGGACGTCTGGATCTGGAATGATCTTCATCTCTCGAACGAGCAATGATGTCTTCTTCTATTCTGAGTTTAGTACTGTACCTGTTATATACATCGTTCCATGTTGTAGCGGGGAATTCTCTTAGACTCTCCTTAAGTCGTCTCGTGGCTTCTGAGATTTTATCGTTTAAGTTGCTTTCAAACTCCATGGCTGCCCAATTATCAGGCACCCTGGGTAACTGCATTCTTTCTCGTTGAAACTTGTCTACAAACTCACAGAGTAGTTCTGTGTCTCCTTGTTTTATTTTGAATAAGTCTTCCATTCTCTTCTCAACTTTTTGCGCACCAGAGTGTGTTTTTATAAATGAATCTGCAAGCTGAGCAAAAGAGTCAATATAATTTTCAGGGAGAAGAGAATACCAGGTTAGGGCCCCTTTGGTAAGTGTTTCCCCAAATATTTTGACAAGGACTGATTCAATCTCTGGTTTCGTTAAGTCGTTGCCTTTTACCCTAGTAGTGAAAGCAGTCACATGGTCGCGTGGGTCAATTGTTCCATCATATTTGGGAATGTCAGGCCTTTTAAACTTCTTGGGTATAGGCAAGGGGGCCGCACTTGGCTTCCAAGGTTGTTGAGAATATCTATCAACATCGATGCCTTTGATGATAGGTGGTACTCCAGGAATTTGTTCGATGCGATCGTTCTGCTCCTTCACCTGTTTCTGCATGGTTAGCAGTAAATTTTGTACTTCTGAGTTATTAGATATACCTGATCTTGTTTTGAGAGTTTCATTAGGAGAATCTCCTCTTCCTGAGTTTGCCAACCCAGATTGAGGATTTTCCATGGTGATGGTGTTATTAGGGGTGGTGTCGGCGGTGTAGGTAACGCTGCCGGTAATCCTCTCGCAAATTCTAGCAAAGCTTGGCTCACATACTCTACAATCATTTGCTTTACACTATCTTGTTCCACAGTTTGATAATCATTGTTGTTATTGGATCTTTCTGGGGATTGTTCCCTCGAACCACGTGGGGTTCTTGAAGGCGATGGAACTGGGGTTCCACTCCTTTGCTGGTTGTTGTCGTTGGAGTTTGACATAATTCAGAGGATATCACTTGAAAAGTACACAGATTATCAGATTCCCGGTAACTGATCCAATCTATTTAACCAAATAATGAGACCCTTTGACTAAAGCTTATTTTTAAGATGAATACGGGTTACCGATAATCAAGGTAATGGAGAAAAATGAATAATAGACAATATTGCAGAAATATAGAAAATCGAAGTTAATTATATTCGAGAATCAGATGCCTTTACAAGATGTATTCTCCTCCCTTATATAGGAGATTATTATAAAGTACGACTCTTGCTATGATTACTCATTAATGACTAATTATGACATTAATGAGGTGTTACAAAGGATAACAGTAATAGGGGTTCGGTTAAATAACGTTCGAGTAATCAATTGTGGGTCTTTGGATCTGCCCGTAGCTTTGTCTAGATTCATTCTGACTGTGCATCTCTCCCCTTTTGATCAAGTTAAGTTTCCCGTGGCTGATAAGTTCGTGGTTTACTGAATCGTGCCTCTTTGTACCTTACCTCTTCAAAGAATCACATCCAGCTGTCGTGTTTTCCTGTGTCCATGTGACTGGCTGAGTTGTCAAAAGTTGGCTTATGTGTGAAACTTTTTTTTACCAATACAGCTGCTAAGCAAGCTAACGATGAACTATCCATTTAATTTTACATTTTTAATATTGTTAAAGTCATGATTTTATTTAATAAAGAAATAAATAGTAAGTGATCGTAGTAATATAAAGCATAAAATAAATATAAGAGTGAAGTAGTGAAATTAATATACAATAACATAAAAATCTACTATAATTTTCCAAAATCCGGTGCTGCAAGTGCACGACCAAACAAGTTGAATATACCAAACCTTCTATACTATTATCAAAAGTAAGATAGACAGAAAAGTAAATACAATAAGGAGGAGACTCGGGGTGCTACAAAACAGAGCATAGAAAGCAGCTCATCACTAAGTCTTTCGGTAGCGGGGCTACGCGACTGGCCACCAGATGCACCTGCCTCTGACCCTACACAATTAGTTCATAAGTGCAACTTAACTACATAAACAACGTGTACCCAGTAAGTATCTAATCTAACCTCAACGAAGTAGTGACGAGGGGTCAACATCGACACTTACTAGAGGTCAATAAATAAAGTATAGGAATCACAAATAGGCATGAAATACAATAATAACAATGAAATAAGAAACAATAGATAATAACATAATGTCAGTTTAAAATCTCCAGCTATCGCTTGCCAAGTCCTTAACACATAAGAGCCACCAAGTAATCTTTCATGTCTCAGATCAAGAAAAAAAATCAAGTATAATAGGACTCTAAGCAATATCATGCACGATTTATGTTGAGGTCGTACGATCCGATCCAGAATAATGTGTACATTTCTGAGGGTCGACCGGCGCGAACCATAGATACATATAATATACTGCCAAGGCATTCGTCCCAATCCAAAGGAATATAGAAAACTCTACAAAACTCCGATCAATGACTACTACATAGGAATCGTACTCAAAGAAGGCATAATTTTCGCTAACAATCAAGTATTCCACCAAAACTCAAAGTAATGAAGCTCAATCTCTTAAAATTGTTTACCCAATTTCAGTTATGAATTCATGTAATTAAACTAACAAGTTGGATAAAAATAATACAAGAAATGCACGGTAAGGTCCTAAGTCTATCCGGACATAAGCACAAATTTAGCTATATACGGACTCTCATCACATCGTGCGTATGTGGCACCCATAATTATTAGCAAGTAACTATTTAAAATACCTACGGGGATAATTCCCTCTTACAAGGTTAGGCAAGAGACTTACCTTATTTCCAAGTCTTCTTCCCGGTCCACAATTCACACTAAAAGCCTGAAATCGATGCCAAACAATCCGAAACTAGCCAAATGTCGTACAAACTAGTCAATACATGCTCAAAAGTTTATAATTTAATTATTAGAGTAGTTACCCAACCAAATTTGAAGGTTCCTAAAATTCACCCCTAGGCCCACATGCCCGGATTCTGGAAATTTTGTAAATAAATATTAATCATAACCTCACAGACACAAATATATAATTTCTACTCCATTCTAATATCATTTTCGTGGTCTAATCCCATTTTTTACCAAAACCTATGTTTTTCAACAAAATCCTAAAATTTCTCATATTTTACATGTTAAAATCTACCCATAATCTATGCATTATACTCATTACTATATAGAGATTACTTACCTCAATGTGCTAGATGAAAATCTCTCTCCAAAGAGCTCTAAAATCGGCCACAAGTTGAGAGAAATGAAAAAAATAAGCTAGAGTCCCATTTTTAATCAAGTCACTGCCCAGGCATTCCTTCTTCGTGATCGTGACAATAGCCTCGCGATCGCAAAGGCAAAACAGCCAAGCTCTGGAAAAATTCACTTCGCGAATGAGAAGCAATCCTCGCGAACGCGAAGGCTGACTTGACTTACCCTATGTGAACGCGAGGAACTCTTCGCGAACGTGAATATCAACAGCCTACCCTAACTCGCTTTACCATACGCGAACGCGGACCCTCTCACACAAATGCAATGGCCAGTGGCCCAGAGCATCGCGATCACAAGCTCATTTTCGCGAACGCGAAGAATGAAATCTCCCCATCCAATTCCTTTATCGCGAATGTGAGTCCTTCTCCGCGTTCGCGAAGAAGGAAACTAGAACAGCAGATAGCAGATTGAACTTAACTCCGGGTGGTCCAAGACTCACCAGAGCCATCGGGGACCCCGTCAGACTGCACCAACAAGTCCATAAACATAATACGGACCTGCTTGAACCCTCGGAAAACATAAAACAACATTGAAATTAAGAATCGCACCTCAAAACTAAATTGATCAACTTATGAACTTCAAATTTCTTCAACTAGCTCTAAACACGTCGAATCATACTTAGAAAACCCGAAATGATGCCAAGTTTTGTGTACAAGTCATAAATCACCATGAGGACCTATACCCAGGGGAAAAAATACCAAACGGACCACGATAACACCAAATTCTACTTCAAACTAAATTTAAAGAACTTGAAAACCTTCAATGCGCCAACTTTCAACTTAAGCACTGAAATGCTCCTGGATCACCCGAAACTCGATCCGAACACATGCCCAAATCCAAAATCATCATACGAATCTATTGAAACCATCAAATGCCGATTTATTAGGTCATTTACTCAAATATTTACTCAAGTCAAACTTGGCTATCTTAGGTCACTATTAAGGAACTAAGTGTTTCGATTTCAATCTGAACCCTTCCGAACCCAAACCTACTATTCCCGCAAGTCATAAAATAATAAAATCACATACCAGGAGTCTTAATTAGGGGGAAATGGATCTAGAAAGAAAAATGACCAGTCGGATCGTTACAATAAAATTGGGACAAATCAAATAATCTTTTGAAAGGAGGAGCATTTTAGTCTTTAAGTTTTTAAATGGGGCTCTAAGTGTCCTTTTTTCAAGATTTTATTACATTGTTGCCTCCTCTCTTCCTTGTCCATGCTCCACGTAAAGCCCTTGGCCTTGTTTCTTTTCTTTTCTTTGTTTTTTGAATTTTTTTGTTATTCACTTCTTTTTATCTTTTTAACTTTTTTTTATTTTTTCCCCTTTTTTTATTTTATTGTTTTCATTCTAATAAATTTTTTCAATATTTTTCATTATTTAATTTTATTTTTTATGTAGTTTATTTTTTGTTCTTTCTAGTAATAATCCCTCACTCCTTTTTACCTTAATTTTTTATTACTTTTGCCATTATTTTAATTTTTTTTTGTAATGACCTGATAGGTTGTTTGGAGTATTAGCTCCATGTTCTTTGTTGTAATACTTTACATGGATCAATTTGATTATTTATGACTTGCTTTTGTAGTCCATGTTGATTTCCATAAAGTTTATGTGTGAAATTTTGAAGAAAATGTGATTTTTGACTTTAAATATGCCTAGAGTTGACCACAGTCAACATTTTGGTAAACTGTAATGGCATGACTAGTAATTTCGAGCATTGGCATTTTGTTCGGTGGTTTGAGGTCTTGAATAGCTTCATATGATGTATTACGAATTATGTACATGGTTTGTTTGGTTCCGAAGAGATTTCGAAGTGATACGGGTGGCTATTATGATATTGTCAGGGCGAAGCGATACGGGTGGCTATTGTGATATTGTCAGAGAGGAACGATACTGATGGCTATTGTGATATTGTTAGGGTGGAGTGGTACGGGTGGGTATTTTTGTTGTGATAAAAATGTGGGCACGGGGTGCTATTTGTGTGCTTTTCTTTATGATGACTTGTTGTTGACACTGATCTTTTACTTGCATTGAACTTTTATCACTTATTGATGAGGTTATTGCTATTGTTTTCTTCTGTACTTTTGTTGTCAACCTTGATTTATTGCACTGGTTATCTTTAATAGTGAGTATCATATAACTTGAACTTCGTCACTACTTCACTGAGGTTAGTCTTGATTCTTACTGGGTACCGACCATGGTATAACTATACTACACTTTTATACATTTTTGTACAGATCTAGGTGTTGGAGGTAGCAGACCCAGGTAGTGAGAGCTTCTTTGATCGTGAGGATTCAAGGTAGAGCTGATTTAATCATCGCAATCCCTTAGAGTCATTTCCTTATATTTATAATATTAATTCTCTATCCGAACAATATTGTATTTTGAGATATTTCTATGTATTCAGTTAGAGCTCGTGACTCTATACTACATACTTTTGGGGATATGTTTGGACTATCGCCACTTTGTCTTGTATTGCCTTTATTTTCACAATAATGTTAAACTTTGCTTTATCCTATCATGTCTTACTGATTTAAATGTTGATAAGTGATCGGCTTACCTAACTTTAGAAACTATGTGCCATCACGACCCTATGGTGGGATTTAGGTTGTGACAAATTTGTATTTGAGCTCTGCTTTCATAGGTTCTACAAGTTACGAGCAAGTTTAGTAGAGTCTTGTGGATTGGTATGGAGACGTCTGTACTTATATTCGAGAGGCTACCGATCTGCTAGCAAACATCACTTTCATTCATTCCTAATCGTTCCGATTTGATATTCAAAAGTTTGAACATTTACTCTTCTATTCTCTCACAAATGGTGAGTAAACGCACTATCGGATCAGTTGAGCAGACACTCGCGCTCCCTGCTAGAGCCGTGAGAGGTAGGGCCCGAGGTAGAGGTCGAGGAGGGGAATGTGCTACATCTAAAGCACCTGATAGAGCGGTAGTTGTGGAGCCTCCAGCAGCTCCAGTTTAATATTAGGAGCCCACGCATGTTTAGCATGCACCTGAGCAGCCTATTTCTATGTCGGGACTCCATGAGACCTTGGCACACTTTCTGAGCATGTTTGGGACTTTGGCTCTGGCAAGGTTGATTCCAGTTAAACCAGTTATTTCACAGGCAAGGGGAGGACCTCTAACTCCTACCACCCATACACCAGAGCAGCCCGCTCATGGTTATCAGACATCGGAGTTGTGCTGGTAAAGCCAATAATTGCAGTTCACCCGAGGTGGAGCCAATTATGTCGGTTGAGGGCAGAGGAGCTTGGAGAGGTTTCGGAAGTTCCATCCTCCCAAGTTCAGTGGAGGGATTTCTGAGGAAGCATAGGATTTCTTGGATCAGTGTCACCACATTCTACGTACTATGGTTCTGGTGGAGCCGAGCGGGTCGACCTTATTAATTTTTAGTTGACGCGTTCGGCATACAAATAGTGGTAGATTATGAGGCGAGTAGACCAACTGGCACACCACCACATACTTGGTCCCGGTTCTCTAATCTTTTCTTGAGACAGCTTACTCCATAAACGCGCAGGAATGAGTTGCGCACCGAGGTCGAGCAGTTGCGTTAGGGTAGTATGACTGTGTCCAAGTATGCTATGAGGCTTATAGAGTTATCTCATCATGAACCTTCTTTGGTTTCAACTGTTAGAGAGAGAGTCCATAGATTTATTGAGGGACTCCATTATAGCCTCAGATTTGGGATGGCAGGGGAGTTGGAAACTGAGACTACATTCCATCAGGTTATGGAGATTGCTAGGAGGTTGGAGCGTATCCGCGGGCAAGAGAAGGGGGATAGGAAGGCTAAAAAGCCTCGAGGTTCTGGAGGATTTAGTGGTATCTACTCTTCAACTATGACCCATCATGGGGGAGACTTTATCAATCGGCCAGTTCAGTCCGCACTTCAAGTTACCCGTAGTCTCCAACTAGCCAGGAACCCCAGGGTATCATATCAGACAACCATATTTCAGTGCACCTTCTTCACGGGGTTCCTACAATGGTTATTCTAGTAATCCGGCATAGAATCAGTACTAGTAGCCAAGCCCGTAGAGGAGTTGTTTTGAGCGTGGCGATACTAGGCACATTATGAGATATTATCCTAGACTTTAGAGGGGTGGACTTAATCAAGGTACTTAGGCTATGGTTTTTGCTCCAATTGCTGCTCCATCTGCACAGCCAGCTAGAGGTAAAGGACATACGAGTCGAGGACGTCTTAGAGGGTGAGGCTGGGCCATTGTTATGTTTTCACTGGTAGGACTGAGGTCGTTTCATCATATGTTGTCATTAGATGTATTTTTCCGGTCTATCATAGAGATGCATCTATTTTATTGATCCGGGTTCTAATTATTTGTATTTGTCGTCCTATTTTTTATTTTTGATTTGGTTTTGTCTCATAATTCTATGGATACTCTTGTCTATGTGTCTTTGCCCATTGGGTATTTAATTGTGGTGGCCATGTCTATCGCTCTTGTGCGGTAACTACGGAGAGGCTATGGATGCTTGATCATCGTTCGATGTTTTTTCCAATATTAGATGTGGATATGTTGGTAGATCTTTCAGTTGTTCATTTGTGGGACGAAGAAGATTCTCATATCTGGTTGACAAGTATGGACTCGAGAGGATTGATTCCATAGTGGTTCTAACTATACTAGGGCCATATAGGAATATCGGTCGGAGATTTATCATGTAGGTTATCTCCTATGAGAAGATTTGTGGTTATTTGATTCATATGAGGCTTCTATTCAGCGGAATGCATACTACCATTTCAGAGGGCTTGAAGAAGTTCGCACGAATGTCACAAGGGTGAATATGCACTTGACAGACTCATTGGAGTGTTTTATGACTAGTGTTACATAAGTTTATGAAGTATTCATTTCATCAACAGTACTAGCTCGAGGCAGCTATGAAAGAAGAGTATTATAGGTTACTGATGATGTGTTCTATGACTTCAATCCAAGAGAGGAGATTGCTATTGACAATCAGATTGCATGGTCATGTGTTATATTATTTTCTTGACTAAGGGGCGCTTGTATATTAGCTATGACTTGAAAAGGATGAATTCGAGGATGATTGTGAGCAAGAAATCGGTTGAGTATATGACGTACTACACCTTATGGGTATGTAAGGGTCTTGGGACGATTCAGGTTTGATACTTTTTGGGCATGTAGTGTGCAAGGAAAAGGAATCGCTTGGTTGCTTTTCTTGGATGTTCAGGTGTTAGTGAAGTGTGGGTTGTTCGGCATGTATTGGCCATACATTGGATATTGGAGCGAGGTGAGTGACTCTAGAGAAGGTTCTAATAAGTTCAATATTTATATATTGTGTTTAAGGATTTTTGGATTTTCATATGGATAGAATTTGGGGTTTGCGTTGGATAGTTCTGAGACTTACGGTATGTTTGGATCGGGCTACGTGCTGCAATAGATTCATTTTAGGACATGATTCTTCGTGCTTAATTCGTGTGCTTTGCTTCTCCCTTGTGAGATAGGTTCATAGTGTTGTGCTTTGTGGTGGTATTTGTTGAACTTGTAAGTTGGTTCTTTTCTTTAGTTCTCCTTCCATCTTTGGGTTTATTCGAGTTGTTGCTTGTTAGGTGCAAGGATTGCGTCATATGTAACTAGGTGGCATTGGTGTGGATTGTCAGTCAAATAGCTTGTACTGGGTAATATGATATCATTGGATATGGTATCAATGCAATCGGACATGGATAAGGCATGTTTGGATAAGAATGTCATTAATAAGCTTAGAATTTTGATAATGGTTCTAGTCGGACGAGAGAACTCCACATCTTGTTGATTGGGTGAGTGTTATGAGTTTCCACATGTTTCTTACATCATTAATGGTATTTTGAGGGCTTATAACAAGGTTTTATTCGATATGAGTTTGTTACCTGTAACGACCCGACCGGTCGTTTTGAACTCAGCACGTCGTTCAGCGGTTTGAGGCCATGAGCAGCTTCGTTTTAGGTATTATGACTTGTAGGCATGGTCGGAACTAAGTTTCGATAAGTTTAGAGTTCATTTGGAAAGAAAATTCTCATTGCAGAAGCCTTAAGTTGGAGAAATGGACTAAGATTGGAATTTTGAGTAAACGACCTCCGAATTAGGATTTGAAGGTTCCTGCAAGTTTGTAAGATGATTTTGGACTTGGGCGTATGTCCGGATCAAGTTTTGGGTAAACCGGGAGCATTTCGGCATATATTGTGGAAGTCAGTATTTTGAAGAAAATTTCCTAAGTTCTGCTTGAAGTGCATTTCAGTGATATTGATGTCCGTTTGGGATTCCGAGTCTGGGAATAGCTTCGTATGGTTATTCTAGAGTTGGGAGTGCGATCGGAAGTGAATTCGGATGTCTGGAGGTCATTTTGAAGTCATTTGGCTAAAGATAGGAATTTGAAGGTTTTTGGAGAAATCCGACCGGAAGTGGAAATTTTGATATCGGGGTCGGAATGATTTTCTGGAAGTTGGAGCAGGTCTGTAATGTCGAATATTACTTGTGTGAAAAATTTGGGGTCAATCGGACGTGATTTGATAGGTTTCGGCATCGGATGTAAAGGTTGGAAATTTCTAAGTTCATAAAGTTGGGATTTGGGTGCGATTCATGTTTTCGATGTTGTTAGATGTGATTTAAGGCCTCGATCAAGTTCGCATTATGTTTTGGAACAGTTTGGTATAATTGGACGGGGTCCCGGGGGACTCGGGTGGATTCCGGGTGGTTAACGGATCAATATTTGAAGTTGAGAAAAGCTGAAGTTGCTGGTGTCTGGTGCGAACGCACCTGCGAGGCTTTGGCCGGAGGTGCGGACAATGGGGCGCAGGTGCGATTTTGGGTTGGAGCTGAGGAAGCCGCAGGTGCGGGAGATTGGTCGCACCTGTGGGAGCGCAGGTGCGGAGGTAGGATCGCAAGTGAGGAATGAGGCTGGGCAGAATGTTTTAAAATCGAGATTGTTGGCCATTTCTCTCATTTTTCTCATGGCTTAGACGATTTTAGGAGGGCTTCAAGAGGGCAAATTCATCATCAATGTCAAGGTAAGTAATTTATTCATGTTTTTAAGTTAAATACAAGTTATATGCATGGGATTATATATGAGGACTTGTAGGAAAGATTGGGAAAAATCTTAAAGAAACCTAGAGTTTGTGTTTGGATTTTAACCACGAAATTGAGCATGGAATTTAGAGTAAATTGTATTTTGAGTTAATATGGCTATGGGTAGAATATATCTTCGAGAAATTTCAGATTTCGGGCCCGAGGGCGTTTTGGTCAATTCATCGAGCGGAGTTGGGGAAGCAAGTATTAGGATGAATGTTCATTGTTCCCGCTATTTGGTAGCTTTTGTGGCGTTGTGCATCCATTGGAGTCGTCGGAAGGGCTTGGAAGCCGGTTATGGGACTTCGTAGCGAGGTAAGTCTCCTTTCTAACTTTGTGAGGGGGAATTGTCCCCCTAGGTGAACTAATTTAGTATGTGCTATTATCTTCAGGGGCTACGTACGCACGAGGTGACAGGAGTCCGTGTGTAGCTACTATTATGCCATGTCCGGGTAGTCTAGGACCCACTAGCAAGCCTTATGAGTTGTACCCGTGACCCTGCCTGTATTATTTGACTGCTAATACAATCGAAACCGTAATTTAATATCTAAAGAAGACTAGAGTTCATTTTCTTAATCAGCTGGAAAGAGAATTGTTTCCCTCAGTGGATAATCGAATACTTGATAAGGTGATATTATTGAATATTATTAGACTTGAAAAATGAATTTCGAGAAAGGATTTAAACACTATTTTGTGGTTTTTAAAAGAAAAATCTTTCATTTACTTGAGTATTTGTTTTCCCGACGTATTCGGGGTGGACTGTTGATTGTGCATGACTGCATGTGACCGCTTCGCAATTTATATTCCGCGAGCGGAGTGTTATTTCCCCCACTCTCATGGGAGCGGGTCGTACGCCACGGCGGATTTAAAATGCACTTATGGCTCGGGCGGTTTGACCCTCGGCAGTGCATAGACATGATTATTTTATTGAAAGGTGCACTTATGGTACGGGCCGTTCGACCCTCGGCAGTACAGAGAGATGATTATTATGATGGCTCAGACTGGTTGTTCTTATCCCGTGCACATGCTAAGTTGTTAAATGTTTTTTTCATGGATTTTGAAGTGATAATATTTTTGGGGAAAAATAAAGAAGTAATTGTTTATTTAAGATATTTGGGGGAAAATGAGAAAGTGGTAACTGTTTTACTTCCAGTATTTATTTGGATTTCAGTGTCTTATATATTTGTTGCTTTACTACCTTTATATGCCTACCGTGTTTCATCATATGCTGCTAAATAAATTGTTGGACCCTACTGAGTGTCTAATTCGACCTCTCGTCACTACCTCTCTGAGGTTATGCGGGCGACTTACTGAGTACACGTTATTTTTGTACTCATGCTACACTTGCTGTGCATTTTTATTGCACAGGTACTTTCATAGTGACATGGTTGGTTTGGAGACTTAGGCGAGCTGCACCATCCGGAGGCGATCCGCAGCTGACAGAGTCTCCCTCGTACTGTATTTTTCTTTATTTTAAATTCTTTGTCCAATTTGTATTTCGGATAAGCTTTGAGATGATTGTATAAATTCTTAGAAATTGCTCATGTACTCGTGACACCGGGTTCTGGGATGTGTTGGGATATATTTGCTAAAATGGAATATTCAAACCATTGTTTTACTTAACAGATTTTATTTAGTTAATATGTAATAAAGCGAAAGGAAATAATTTTTCATAAATGTTAAAACAGGAATTTATTTCGACTATTTTAATGATTGGCTTGCCTGACGGTGGTGTCTGGCGCCATCACGACCTTTGTAGATTTTGGGTCGTGACAACATGGTATCAGAGCGCTAGGTTCCCGTAGGTCTCACGAGTCATGAGCAAGTCTAGTAGAGTATTGCGGATCGGTACGAAAACGTATGTACTTATCTTCGAGAGGCTACAGGGTTGTTAGGAGTACTTCCCTTCTTGATTCCACATCGTGCGATTTGATTCCTTTAAGGCTTATGCCTAAGTTTATTCCTACTCAATCTTACGCGTCGCAAAGATCTTGCTATGAATCAGGAAATTTGAGGAATTGAAATGGTGCTACGGATGTAATTCGAGATGTGTCCATGCGTAATTGGTTGGGGCCGTTGTTATAGCCCTGTAAAAGAATAATATGTTTTTTCAGCTCAGTAGTTGTGTTTCTGAGAGCCTTAAGGCTATGCTCAGGTAGTGATGATGCTTGCGATTGGTTATCACGCGATGTCGATATGATGATAGAATGATTGCCCGTATGTTGGGGGTGATGAATGGTTTGAAGGGAGGTATTCTCAGAGTGTGATTTCGAGATTTCGGTATTTTAGTCCCGGCAGAAGAAAGGCATTTGGATTATGAATGGTCCGGTTGGGGTTGATAAAGTAGTAAGACTTGGTGTCTTCAAGTGAGGTGGGATATGCACGTGTGACGTGAAGTCGTTGTCATCAATCGGATGGAATGTGTTAAGTTTGTCAGTGTCATGGTTTCTTCGGGTGCATGGGGCCAGAGTATGGTGAAGGAGTAATGGAGAATGCAGTTGGCAGAGAATTATATTGAATTGAGGCTAGGCGGTGGTTCCATTTCTAGGAGGCCAGGTGTAAGAAGTGTAAGTCAAGCAGTCGTAAAGTGGGGGAGCGGCAGCATAGCTTGGAGTTTGAAGATATTGACGCGCATTTAATGGATGTCCATGAGGAGCGGATGAACTAGTAAAGTTGGTGAATGAAGCAGGGCGTAGGATGGGGTGATGTCATAAGAGAGCATGCATCCCAGCGTCGTTGGAAGGTGTCCGCGGGTGATTTCCACATGTGGGTTATCTCTTGTGAATAGGTTAGCGACGGCATGGTTGGCAAGTTTCTGCGAGGGATTCTAGTGGCTATTCGGTAGGAGGCAGAATGTGTGAATAATGCTAGAGAATTTGAGTATTTAGGGAGTGCTGGCAAGAGAATTTGGAAGGATTGGACGGATTGGTTGAGCAAGATCATGTTAACAAAGGAGAAAGGATCTCGGCGGGGTCTAGAGCTGTGCAAGGAGTGGCTTCGGGCTAAGTGGGGGAGTCCCACCATCTGCAGTTGGATTGTAGGATTGTCTTCTCATTGGGTTGTGGATTGTCGGTGTGTCGGCAAATTATTTTGCGTGGGATTTGATGAATGTGTGCAAAAGTTGGCCCTGTCGTGCCGGGGTTGGGCTTTGGAATATTCAAAATTGATGCTTAAGGCATAGGCGAGTTGTAAGGATAGTGACTCAGTCACGCGTCTCATTGAAAAGAGTGTTCACGTGCCTTTGAGAGCCTTGGAGTTGATTGTATTCGGGACCACTCAGAGTGGGTGACTCTCAATAGCGGTCCTGGTGAATTCAAAAGTTAAGAATGAAGCGTTTAAGGGCTTCAGGCAGCAATACGATCAAGAATCGAGCTTTTGCAGAGAAACTTCTGAGAAAAAGGAAGATTGTTGGAGTGTTCTATGATATGTTTCGGCATGCAGGATAGTATTGGAGGGGTGAGAGAAATAAATTCCGGGTTGTAGAAAGACTATCAAGAGGGTACGAGACGGGTTGCGGGATTTAGGCAGCATGGTCTCGTGAATCAAGGTCACTCGGGATGAGTGAGGGTTGAGTTTTCTATGAGTTGAAGGAAGTTTCTATTATTCCTGAGGTAATTGAAGATGATTAAAAGAAGATAGATTGATTAGCCATGGTTGAAATGGCACATGTACGGCATCGATCAGTTCCTTCTATGTGATTAAGTTATGCCTGTGGTTTGTGCCGGTGTGTGCGGGGCTTGTCGGCCATCGTAATGGATTTCATGTGGGAGCATTTGAGTTCTATGGCCTATCAGGTCTAGGCGAATCTCGGAAGGGTAGTGGTGGTATAGACTACTACTTAAGGATTTGTATGTTGGGTGATTGTGAGAATTCACTGGTGTGTTGAGATGGTACTCTTGAATTGAGTTAAGTAAACAGTCTCTATATGATGAAATGTTCACCCTATTGGTGGATCAGAAGTTATGATGGAATTTTTTCGCTACCTCATATTGGCATGTTAGGTGCGGTAAGTGGTATGTGACTGGGAGTAAGAATCGAGATTTTCGGTTCGGTGTTAACAAGGGTGTCATGAGCCCGGATGAGCAAGAAAAAGTGATTTGGAAGTTCAGAGTAAGTTGGTGTTATCTTCAGTGTCACCTGAGATCGATATTCGGTGGAAGAGGCTTTGTACCCTAGTTATGGGTTCTTGATTTGTCTTTCAGCGTTAGTATGACCAGTGGTGGATGTGCAGACTTGTTACCTGGTTTGGAAGGTCATGGGAGCGTAACCACGAGAATATTGTACAAGTGTGACATGTAGTCACTTAATGGATTGAAGATTTAGACTGAGTATAAAGAAGTGCAATATTGCTTATTCGAGAATTTATGCCTAGAAGGTGTTCAGTTCATTTGGTTGTGGATTGTGGGGTGTTTGTCCCGGCTATGACGGTTGTTCTCGCGTATTATGAGAGGAAGTGGGTTAATATGGACCCAGGTAAGGCTATTGGCCTAGTTTGGTTCGAGAAAGGTAGACTTGATGTTTATGGATGGATTTAAATATGATTATGGGCTATGTATGAGTCAGGCATGTTCATTTCAGTAGAGCGCTTTTTCATGGAAAGGTATTAGAACAGCAGATGTTGTTCCGTCTTCGTCAAATTCAGGTAATATTGATTTTTCCGTGTGAGTTGTGAAATGGCTTGATAATTTCGTATGTATTGAGGTCCCGCGTAGTGGTGATGTTATGTGAACAGGATAGCTCTTGAGATCTAGAGTGTATATATATATCGCACCTCAGTCGTGCTTGAGTTTTGGACTTATCGGCCTCCCGGGATGGTATTATGCACTTAGCGTGCTTGTGATCGATACTCGGTAATGTGTAATAGTGAGCAATTCAACTCCGTGTATATTTCCTTATGTGAGTTTTATGATTGGATCGGGTGGAACGCCACCACGGGTATGTTATTTGGATCGGGTTGCACGCCGCAACAGTGTGATGATGAGAAGGGTTAATATATATTTATTTTTCTTACGTTTTACTTCCTATTTTCTGAGAAAAGTTCTTATTAGTTGCGTGAGTTGAATAGTCCCTTCCTGAGTCATTTCTTATCTATCATGTTCGAGTTATGGCCTACTGGCGCGATGTGGTATCATGTGAGGTTGTGGGTTAGGTTTGGGGTGATTATTTGTCTGAGCAGTTCATACTGGGTGAGACGAGATTACTGGATCAGGGATTAGTGCGATAAGGTTATGTGAAGTTCATATTAAAGAATAAATACCATTATTCAGGTTCATAATGAGGTGATGATTTTAGTCAAGATGAGATATTCAATGATTTGTTAACTCTGCAGTTGGGTATGAATTTCAACACATCTCCTTCATTGTGGTGGTATCGTCAGCATTATAGCAGGATGTGCGTATATATATCATGAGGTGCATTGGGAGCATCAGATTCGTGGAATTTTGGCTATTAAGGTTCAGGGAACATCATTGTGGTTAGATGATGAATTTTGCGGTGCATGGTGCTAATTCAGCAAAGGTATGCAGACATGTTCTGATATATCGTGTGGTAGTTGATACGGGTTTATATAACGGAACTAGGCTTGGCAGAGAAACTTCAAGTGTAGAACTGGATTCTGAACTTAGTATATGAATGAAAGAAGAAATCTTCAGATTTGATCAAGCTAATGTACTCGACCGGGATGTGGTAGCACAGGCAGGTGATCGCAATGTTAAACAGTAATTTCAGGTAACTCCGGAGTAGTTCTTGGCACGTTCGAGGACGAACATCTGTTTAAGTGGGGAAAAATGTAACGACCCGACCGGTCGTTTTGAGCTCTACCGCGTCGTTCAGCGGTTTGAGGCCCTGAGCAGCTTCGTTTCAGGTATTATGACTTGTAGGCATGGTCGGAACTGAGTTACGGGAAGTTTAGAGTTGATTTGGAAAGAAAAATCTCATTTTAGAACCCTTAAGTTGGAGAAATGGACTAAGATTGGAATTTTGAGTAAACGACCTCCGAATCAGGATTTGAAGGTTCATGCAGGTTCATATGATGATTTCGGACTTGGGCGTATGTCCGGATCGGGTTTTGGGTAACCCAGGAGCGTTTCGGCGTATATTGTGGAAGTCAGTATTTTGAAGAAAATTTCCTAAGTTTGGCTTGAAGCGCATTTCAGTGATATTGATGTTCGTTTGGGATTCCGAGTCTGGAAATAGCTTCGTATGGTGATTCTGGAGTTGGGAGCGCGATTGGAAGTTAATTCGGATGTCCGGAGGTCATTTTGAAGTCATTTGGCTAAAGATAGGAATTTGAAGATTTTTGGAGAAATCTGACCGGAAGTGGAAATTTTGATATCGGGGTCGGAATGTAATTCCGGAAGTTGGAGCAGGTCTGTAATGTCGAATATGACTTGTGTGCAAAATTTGGGGTCAATCGGACGTGATTTGATAGGTTTCGTCCTTGGATGTAGAGGTTGGAAATTTCAAAGTTCATAAAGTTGGGATTTGGGTACGATTCGTGGTTTCGATGTTGTTTGATGTGATTTGAGGCCTCGATCAAGTCCGCATTATGTTTTGGAACATGTTGGTATAATTGGACGGGGCCTCGGGTGGATTCCGGGTGGTTAACGGATCAATATTTGAAGTTGAGAAAAGCTTAAATTGATGGTGTCTGGTGCGACCGCACCTGCGAGGCTTTGGCCGTAGGTGCAGACAATGGGGCGCAGGTGCGATTTGGGGCTAGAGCTGAGGAAGCCGCAGGTGCGGGAGATTGGTCACACCCGCGGGAGCGCAGGTGCGGAGGTAGGATCGCAGGTGCGTAATGAGGCTGGGCAGAATGTTTTAAAACCAAGATTGTTGGCCATTTCTCTCATTTTTCTCATGGCTTAGAAGATTTTAGGAGGGCTTCAAGAGGGCGAATTCATCATCAATGTCAAGGTAAGTAATTTCTTCATGTTTTTAAGTTAAATACAAGTTATATGCATGGGATTATATATGAGGACTTGTAGGAAAGATTGGGGAAAATCTTAAAGAAACCTAGAGTTTGTGTTTGGATTTTAACCACGAAATTGAGAATGGAGTTTAGAGTAAATTGTATATTTGAGTTAATATGGCTATGGGTAGAATATATCTTCGAGAAATTTCAGATTTCGGGCACGTGGGCCCGAGGGCGTTTTGGTCAATTCACCGAGCGGAGTTGGGGAAGTAAGTATTAGGATGAATTTTCATTGCTTTGCCCGTTATTTGGTAGTTTTTGGGGCGTTGTGCATCCATTGGAGTCGTCGGAAGGGCTTGGAAGCCGGTTATGGGACTTCGGAGCGAGGTAAGTCTCCTTTCTAACTTTGTGAGGGGGAATTGTCCCCCTAGGTGAACTAATTTAGTATGTGCTATTATCTTCGGGGGATACGTACGCACGAGGTGACGGGAGTCCGTGCGTAGCTACTATTATGCCATGTCAGGGTAGTCTAGGACCCACTAGCATGCCTTATGAGTTGTACCTGTGACCCTGCATGTATTATTTGACTGCTAAAACAATCGAAACTGCAATTTAATAACTAAAGAAGACTAGAGTTCATTTTC
This sequence comes from Nicotiana knightiana, assembly GCA_005239525.1. Classification (NCBI taxonomy): domain Eukaryota; kingdom Viridiplantae; phylum Streptophyta; class Magnoliopsida; order Solanales; family Solanaceae; genus Nicotiana; species Nicotiana knightiana. The sequence continues at coordinate 391,161 of ML420185.1, forward strand.
TTAATCAGCTGGAAAGAGAATTGTTTCCCTCAGTGGATAATTGTATACTTGATAAGGTGATATTATTGAATATTATTAGACTTGGCAAATGAATTTCGAGAAAGGATTTAAACACTATTTTGTGGTTTTTAAAAGAAAAATCTGTCATTTACTTGAATATTTGTTTTACCGACGTATTCGGGGTGGACTGTTGATTGTGCATGACTGCATGTGACCGCTTCGCAATTTACATTCCACGAGCGGAGTGTTATTTCCCCCACTCTCATGGGAGCGGGTCGTACGCCACGGTGGATTTAAAATGCACTTATGGTTCGGGCGGTTCGACCCTCGGCAGTGCATAGACATGATTATTTTATTGAAAGGTGCACTTATGGTACGGGTCGTTCGACCCTCGGCAGTACACACAGATGATTATTATGATGGCTCAGGCCGGTTGTCCTTATCCCGTATGTGCATGCGAAGTTGTTAAATGTTTCTTTCATGGATTTTGAAGTGATAAGATTTTTGGGGAAAAATAAAGAAGTAATTGTTTATTTAAGATATTTGGGGGAAAATGAGAAAGTGGCAAATGTTTTTTACTTCCAGTATTTACTTGGATTTCAGTGTCTTATATATTTGTTGCTTTACTACCTTTACATGCCCATCGTGTTTCATCATATGCTGCTAAATAAATTGTTGGACCCTAGTGAGTGTCTAATTCGACCTCTCGTCACTACCTCTCTGAGGTTAGGCGGGCGGCTTACTGAGTACACGTTGTTTTTGTACTCATGATACACTTGTTGTGCATTATTATTGCACAGGTACTTTCATAGTGACATGGTTGGTTTGGAGACTTAGACGAGCTGCACCATCCGGAGGCGATCCGCAGCTGACAGAGTCTCCCTCGTACTGTATTTATCTTTATTTTAAATTCTTTGTCCAATTTGTATTTCGGACAAGCTTTGAGATGATTGTATAAATTCTTAGAAATTGCTCATGTACTCGTGACACCGGGTTCTGGGATGTGTTGGGATATATTTGCTAAAATGGAATATTCAAACCATTGTTTTACTTAACAGATATTATTTAGTTAATATGTAATAAAGCGAAAGGAAATGATTTTTCATAAATGTTAAAACAGGAATTTATTTCGAATATTTAATGATTGGCTTCCCTGATGGTGGTGTCCGGCGCCATCACGACCTTTGTAGATTTTGGGTCGTGACATTACCAGTACCAGGTTTAGTAATGGAAAGCTATTATGGTCGGAATTATTACTATGAGTACGTTGGTTATGTGGTATATTGTGTAATTGTATCTTGGAATATTGCTATGGCTTGATGTAGATCGTTTGGACTTATATACATAGATGCAAGGTTTGGGTCTTTTAATAAATTTCGGATGTTGGAGACTGGGTTCTAAGGTTTATGGACTAAGGTTGAAGAAAGGATCTTCAGTTAGGGTGTGTTGATGGGCGTATATGGATTGAGGTGATGTGGGTCACCCGTGAGTATGTGTATGGTGAGTTCATACAGTGATTTGATGGATTTGGAACAACCCTTGGCATATTCGAAGACGAACCTATGTTTAGGTGGGGGAGAAAGTAACGACCCGACTGGTCGTTTCGAGCATTGGTATTTTTTTCAGTGGTTTGAGGTCTTGAATAGCTTCATATGATGTATTACGACTTTGTGTACATGGTTGGTTTTGTTCCGGGAATTTTTCAGAGTTATACGAGTGGCTATTGTGATATTGTCAAGGCCGAGCGATATAGGTGTCTATTGTGTATTACATGGCGGAGCGATACAGGTGGCTATTATGATATTGTCAGGTAAAGTGATGTGGGTGGCTATTGTGATATTGTCAGGACGGAGTGATATGGGTGGCTATTATGATATTGCCAGGGCGGCACGATATGGGTGGCCATTGTAATATTATCAGGCGGAGCGATACGGGTGGCTATTTCGATATTATCAGGGCGGAACAATACGGGTGGATATTGTAATATTTTCAGAGTGGAATTATACGGTGGCTATTGTTGTTGTGATATAAATTTGGGGCCGAGGTGATATTTGTGTTTGTTTCTTTGTGATGATTGTTGTTGAAACTGAGTCTTTTCTTGCATTGAACTGTTATCAATTCTAATAAGGTTATTGTTATTGTTTTCTGCTATACTTTAGTGTCAGTCTTGATTTATTACACAGGTTATCTTGACTAGTGAGTATCACATGACTTGAACCTCTTCACTACTTCACCGAGGTTAGTCTTGATACTTAGTGGGTACCGTTCATGGTGTACTCATACTACATTTCTGTACATTTTTGGCAGATCCAGGTATTAGAGGTAGCGGACCTAGGCAGTGAGAGCTTCTTCGATCGTGAGGATTCAAGGTAGATTTGCTTTGATTGTGGTAGTCCCTTAGTTTCCTTTCCTTATATTTACAGTGTCAATTTTCTATTCGAATAGCATTGTAATTTGAGATATTTCTATGTATTCAGTGAGAGCTTGTGATTTTGTACTTCCTAATTCTGGGGATATGTTTTGACTATCGTCGTTTGGGATTGTATTACCTATATTTACACATTTATGCTAAACTCTAGTTTATTTTATCATGTTTTACTTATTTAAATGTTGATAAGTGATTGGCTTAGCTCTTGTTAAAGACTAGGTGCCATCACAACCCCTATGGTAGGATTCGGGTCGTGACATAAACAACCTCAAATCAGTGTTTTGACGATTTCTGTAGGTTTGTATGATGATTTTGAACTTGTACACATTTTTGGTTGGGGTCCTGGGTGACCCGAGGCCGCTTTGGCGCATTATGTAAAAAATTGGAAAATTGAGTTTAACTTTGAAAATCTTGAGTTTTGATGATCAATTATTGAGTTTTGATGTTATTATGATTATTTGAGCTAGCGAGCGATTTTATACGATGTATTTACATTTGTGTGGATATTTGGATTGGAGCCCGAGGGGCTCGAGTGAGTTTTGGATGTGTTTCGGATAGTTGATGTAGCAGCTGGTGTGCATGGCCTGCAGGTCTCGCATTTGTGATGACCTGTGTGCAATTACAAGCCTCTCTTTTGCAAAGTGTGGCTCGCAATTATGACGATTGGGAAGGGAGTTGTGACCTTTGCTTTTGTGAAGCAACAGTTGCATTTGCGAACAAAGGGGTTCCGCATTTGCGACGTCTATGTCGCATTTGTGATACTGGGGAGCTAATGGCAGCTTCGCAATTGCGAATCTTGGTCCACATTTGCGAGTTGGAGGGCCTTCGCGAATGCAAAGGGAGAATCATATTTGCGACAACTGAAGGCTCAAGCATTGGTCGCACTTGCAATTAGTGGTTCGCATTTGTGAACACCGTAATTGCAAAAAGGTTTGCAATTGCGACATCTGCAGCTGGGTAAAATGTGGGGATTTCGGGATTTAACTCATTTTACACCATTTTTTAACCCTAGACTCCATAGAGGCGATTTTTGGAGAGAAATTTCTTCCCAAATTCATAGGTTAGTAATATTAACTTGTTTTAGTGCTATTTCAATTACTTTTTCCTGAACTTCATTATCAAATCAGTGAATTTCAAAGTAGAAATTGGGGGTTTTGGGTAGAATTTAGAGATTTTGTAGAATTGAGATTTAGACCTCAAATTGAGGTCAGATTTCGGAAAAAAATCACATATCCGGGCTCGGGGGTGAATGGGTAATCGAGATTTGGTCTTATTTTCATATTTCGACCACGTGGGCTTGGGTTGACTTTTTATTCACTTCTCAATTATGATAAAGATTAAAACCTTTTTCATTCGTAGGTAGTTTCCAAAGCTTATTTTGAATTGTTTGGACAATATTTGACTAGATTCGATTTGTTTGAAGGTTTGTTCTAAAGGAAAATGAATAGTAGTGTTGGATTGTCGATTGTGATTCGGAAAGAGATAAGTGTCCTAGTTAACCTTGATTTGAGGGAGATATGGTAGAATAGAGTTTATTTGCTATGTGAACTCTGTTTTGGGGGGGCGTACATGTAAGGTGACGGGTGTATATACGTTGACCATGGGATAAGCATGTCGGTAGAATTAGTCTTACGTGTGCCATGTTATTTGTGTATTATGTCTTCACGCTTTAGATAGATTGCTTAATTCTTTAATTTATTGTACTCGTGTTATTTTCTATGATTGAGGTTATTGAGATATTGGTCTTGAGATCGTTTAATTGTTGAATAGTTGTTGGTGCTATTTATTGGAAGGTTTTCATATGACGAGTTGTGTTCAAATTATGTTGATGATTTTTAATTCACTTCCCACCTTAGTTTGTAATGTGTTGTATTTGATTTCTTAGTAAGGAACAGTGAAACGCACGAAAGGTGTTTCATGCGTGTGAGGAAGATTTCTTGTGCACGAAGTGTGTTTTTGTGTCTTATTTACATATTGATATTATTGCTTGAGTGAACGTTATAATATGCACGAAGGGTGTTTTAGAACATGCTTTTACATTATATTGTTAGGATAAGAGTAAAAGCACGAAGGGTGATCCCGTGCAATTTTGCTGACTTCATTACTCTTTACTTGATATTCGGAATGTGGACTGGCTTTGTGGTTTACTCAGTGATAATTTACTTATTCCCTTTTTTGTCCCCTTTGCTCATATAATTGTTATCCCTTTCACATGTCCCTATCCCGTTGTTATATTTGATTCTTTACCTGTTATTTCGTTGCTTTTGTTATATAACTTCACATATTTATCGTAGTGTCTTGTATTTGTATTATCACTACCTCATCGAGGTTAAGCTCGATACTTACTGAGTACATTGGATCGGTTGTCATCATACTAAACTTCTGCACTTCTTGTGAAGATTCGGATATCGATACGAGTGGAGTCTTGAGAGGTGCTTAGTAGATACCAGGTTGGTCATTCGAGGTAGAGTTGCACCCCGTTTGCAGGCCTTAAGTCATCTTCTTATTTCTATTGTATTGTTTCCATTTTGTTTCGGACTATGTTGTATTTCATCCATAACAGTGTATGTAGAAAACTCTAGAAGCTCATGTACTTGTGACTCCACATCTTGGGAGGGTTGAATGTTAGTATGGATTTTAGACTTATCTTGTTCACTTTCGAGTTGCTTTTACTTTTGTTATTATCTTGTTGATTAGTCGATTATTGCCATTCTTTTGTATTTTCTTTTGTGCGTTGTCTTGCCTAGTAAGGGGTGTTAGGCGCCATCATGACCCCAATTGATTGGGATTTTGGGTCACGACAAGTTGGTATCAGAGAACTAGGTTGCATAGGTCTTACGAGTCATGAGCAAGCTTAGTAGAGTCTCGAGGATCAGTACGGAAACGTCTGTACTTATTTTCTAGAGACTATAAGGCTTTAGAAATATTCACTTTTGTTCTTTCTCTATCGTGTGACTTTGTTCTATTATTGAATTTGAATTATTCTTCTCTTATTCTCTCGTAGATGGTTAGGACACGTATGGCATCCGCAGCTGATCAGGAGCCGGAGCCCTAGATTGCAGCCACAACTAGGGGTAAGGGTCGGGCCGAGGTAGAGCTAGAGGTAGAGACAGATATCAGCCTAGAGCATGTGTAGCAACACCCATTGCCGAGCCTCAAATAGAGAAATATGAGGAGATCCCTATTCCGGCCGAGCCCGTAGGACCAGCTCAGGTCCTAGAGGGGTTCGTTTCTACCTAGTGCTTCAGGACGCCTTTTTCGCATGGTTGGTCTCATGGAGAGTATGTCCCAGGCCGACGTTTTCCTATGGAACCAGCCAATTCTTAGGCCGCGGGAGGAGCCCAGACTCCCGCTACTCACACTCTGGAGCATATGGCTCACGGCTAGGGCTGTTCAAAACCGAACTGTAAACGTTAACAAAACTGCAAAATTGACTTATTGGCTTATTGGTATCGGGTTATCAGGGTAATGGTTGGTGAATGTATTGAGATTTTATAATTAACGGCTTAAGGATATTGGGGAGGATTACTAAATTTTCTTATCGGATAAACTCATAACCCGTTAAAAAAATTTATATTTATATTTTTACCCATATGTATATAAAGTACTATTGCAATCATTCTGTAAGTAAATTCTAGCAAGATATTGCTTGGAGGCACTTTGTTTCTGCTATATACATCCATTTCTTCTTTATTATGTGGTTCACTGGCCTTCCTCTTATGGAAACTTAAAAAGGGAAAAGTACAACTTTTATTCTGAGAAGCTAGATGTCATGACCCAGAATCCCAACCTCGGGATCGTAATAGCACCTAACATCTACTTGCTAGGCAAGTCGGCGTGAGATAATTAAGTAGCCAATTTTTAACAGTTAAAACACAATGATGATATACAACAAAAAATAGAAACCCAATCTTATACAGTACAAACATAAGTCACGTGATAATATCTACTCCTAAAGATCCGGAGTCACGAGTACATGAGCAACTAGAAGTTTACAAACAGAGTCTATAATAAATACAAATGTTTTGAAGGAAATGAACAGTAAGAGAAGGAAGAGGAAGGGCACTTCAAGGTCTGCGAACGCCAGCAGATCTACCTTAAGTATCCGTATGGAATTATCCGAGCTGACGCACCTCATGCACCGCTGGGACCAATACCAGAATCTGTACAAAAAGTGCAGAAGTGTAGTATGAGTACAACTGACCCAATTCACTCCATAAGTGTCGAGCCTAACCTCGACGAGGTAGTGATGAGGCTATGAAACGACACCTATGTAAATAAACATGTACAAGCATATATGAAGAAGTAACAATAACAGAGAATAATAACGTACAAACTGGTAGGGGACATGCAAAAAGGGGGGAAATAGGATAACAACGACAGCTATGAAATCATGTAAGAGACAAATAAATCATCATCCAATTAAATCAGATAAGCCAATGATATAAAAATGGCACGGCATCACCCTTCGTCTTTTACCCTCGTACTTACCATGAAATGATGATATAAGTAAAATGAAATGGCACTGCATCACCCTTCATGCTTTTACTCTCAACCTCACCATGTAACAATGAATAAATGAGATGAATGGCATGGCATCACCCTTCATATTTTTACTCTCTTCCTCACTATGTATTAATCAATAAGTGAGACAAATGCAATGGCACGGCATCACCCTTCGTGCTTTTACACTCTTCCTTACCATGTAATGAAGATAATATGAATTCGGGAAACAAATAATGCGGAAAATGTATTTAACATAATATATGATGCCTACCAAACTTCAACTTCCAAAATATACACCAATTATGAAATAAACAATAATTATGAAAAGAATAATCGAAGAAGTATAGACCTAACCTAAGCATGGATATCATAATTAACAATCCAATATAACACAAGGATACAGGTTCCACCTGCATGCTTTAACCCAACAATAACGCATAAGTAATCGTCACCTCACATATACATTGTTCCCACACATTAAACACGTAGAAAATAGACTAACAAATCCTAATCCCTCAAGTCAAGGTTAACCACGATACTTACCTCGCTCCGCAACTAGCCTCAGCAAATCGAACATAAACAATAGACCTAAATCCCCCTACTTTTAGAAAGAGGATAGCGAATCAAAGCTCAACCGGGGCTTTTCCTCAAAAATTCGCCTCCAAACCAATCGAATCTAACCAAATATAGCTCAAACAATTCAAAAATAAGCTTTAGAAACTACCCATGAGTGAAAAAGATTCAATCTTTAATGATTTTGGAAAAGTCAATAAAATTCAACCCAAGGCTCACTTGGTCAAAACTCGAGATTTGGACTAAAACCTAATTACACATTCACCCCCGAGCCTGATTATGTGATTAATTTCAAAATCCGACCTCTATTTGAGGTTCAAATCTCAATTTCCCAAAATTCCCAATTTCTACCTAAACCCCTAATTTCTACCATGAACAAGCATAGATTAAAGGCTAAAACTCAATGAGTGTTGATGGAGATGGAAGAAAACCAGTAAAAATCTACCAACCTATAAAGTGGGGATGAAATTCCTCTTCAAAATCGCCTCTAGGCCGAGCTCAAACATGGCGTCAGGTCTTCATCGTGTTCGTGAAGGACCTGACGCTTTCGCGAAGCACTGCGGCCCAATTGCCCTCGCGTTTGCAAGATTCTCTTCACGTTCGCGATGGCCCTTTCCCCCGGCCTTTGCATTTGCAACTCTTGGTTTGTGTTCGCGTAGAACACTTAGCAGATCCCCTCCAAGGCCCATTACCCATCGCGTTCGCATGGTATTGATCGCGTTCGCGAAGGGTGATCGCAGCACTGCTTCGCATTCGTGACCTCAACCTTGCGTTCGCAAAGAAGAAATCCCACCCCAGCCCAGGTTACCCTTCACAATCGCGAGAGTGGCTTCGGGATCACAAAGAACAAAGCACTAGACACCAGAATCTCTTAAACCACCAATCCTTCTAAGTTCAAAATCAATCCATAGCCTATCCAAAACTCACCCGAGCCACTCGGGTTTCAAACCAAACATGCACACAAGTGTAATAACATCATAGGAACTCACTCGCGCGATCAAAACACCAAAATAACACCTAGAACTATGAATCATATATCAAATGTATGGAATTTTTCAAAGAAACTTAAGAACTTTCAAATTTACAATCGGACATCCAATCACGTCAAATCAACTCTATTTTGCCCGAAATTTCACATAAAAATTTTTTGGAAAAAGACACAAATTGTGCATGCAAATCGAGGAGCACAAACGGAGCTATTCGAGGTCTTTGAACACATAAATGAAGGCTAAAACTCAAAATGACCTATCTATTCATCACATTCTCCACCTCTAAAACAAATGTTCATCCTCGAACGGGCATAGAAAGGTACCTGGACTGGTGAAAAGGTATGGCTATCTACTCTGCATGTCGGACTCGGACTCCCACCTGGTTGCCTCAATCGGCTGACCTTTCCACTGTACTCTAATTGAAGGATAACTCTTAGACCTCAACTTTCGGACCTACCGGGCTATAATAGCGATCGGCTCCTCCTCATAGGTCAAATCCCTGTCCAATTGAACTGAACTAAAATCTAACACATGGGACGGATCACCATGATACTTCCGGAGCATGGAGACATGGAACACCGAGTGGACTACTGATAAACTAGGTGGCAATGCAAGCTTGTAGGCCACCTCACCCACTCTCTCAAGAATCTCAAAGGGCCCGATATACCTAGGGCTAAACTTTCCCTTCTTTTCGTACCTCACCACCCCCTTCATGGGTGAAAACCAAAGCAATACTCTCTCTCCCACCATGAATGCAACATAACGAACTTTACGATCGGCATAACTCTTCTGCCTAGACTAAGATGTGCGAAGCCGATCTTGAATCATCTTAACCTTTTCCAAGGAATCCTGAATCAAATCGGTACCCAGCAACCGAGCCTCCCCCGGCTCGAACCAATCAATTGGCGAACGAAACCGTCTCCCATATAATGCCTCATAGGGAGCCATCTAAATACTCGATTGGTAGATGTTGTTGTAGGCAAACTTCGCAAGTAGCAAGATTTGATCCCAAGAACCCCCAAAATCTATAACGCGGGCGCAATGCATATCCTCCAATATCTGAATTGTGCGCTGGAACTGACCGTCCGTCTGGGGGGTGAAATGTTGTACTCAACTCGTGTGCCTAACTCACTTTGTAAGGCCCTCTAAAAGTGCGATGTAAACTGCGTATCCCGATCAGAAATGATGGACACCAGCACACTGTCAAGATAAAAAATCTCGCGGATATAGATCTCAACCAACCACTCTAAAGAATATGTAACTTCCACTAGAATGAAATGTGCCGACTTGGTCAACCTGTCCAAAATGACTCATAGTGCGTCAAATTTTTTCGAAGTCCGGGGAAGCCCAACAACAAAATCCATGGTAATACGCTCACACTTCCACTTGGAATCTCAAGCTTCTGAAGAAAACCACCAGGACTCTGATGCTCGTACTTTACTTGCTGACAATTCAAACATCGAGCCACATATGCAACTATATCCTTCTTCATTCTTCTCCACCAATAATGCTGCCGCAAATCCTGATACATCTTGGCAGTGCCCGGATGAATAGAATACCACAAACTATGGGCCTCCTCAAGATCTAACTCATGAAGCCCGTCCATATTGGGCACACAAATCCGACCTTGCATCTGTAACACTCCATCATCTCTGATAGAAACCTGCTTGGCATAACAGTGTCGCACCATGTCCTTAAGGACCAGCAAATATGGGTCGTTATACTGACGCTCTTTGATGCGCTTGAAAAAAAGAAGACCGAGCGACCGTGCAAGATAGAACACGACTGGGCTCCAAAAGATCTAACCTCACAAACTGATTGGTAAGGCATGGATATCTAATGCAGGCAGCCTCTCACCAACCGAAATATATGCAAGGCTACCCATATTCACTGCCTTTCTACTCAAGGCATGTCCTTCCCAGGATGATAAGAAATGGTGATATCATAGTCTCTCAACAGCTCCAACCACCTCCGCTGCCTCAAATTGAGATCCTTTTGCTTGAACAAGTACTGTAGACTCCGATGATCCAAGAACACCTCACACTACATGCCATAGAGGTAATGCCTCCAAATCTTCAATGCATGAACAATGGTTTCCAACTCTAAGTCATGAATAGGGTAATTCTTCTCATGAACCTTCAACTTCCACGACGCATATGCAATCACCTTGCCATCCTGCATCAATACTACACAGAGACCAAATGGGATGCATCACAATACACTATGTAGGATCCTTAACATGCAGGCAACACCAACACTGGCGACACAGTCAAAGCAGTCTTGAGATTCTGAAAGCTCAACTCACACTCATCGGACCACCTGAACGGAGCACCCTTCTGGGTCAATCTAGTCAATGGGGACGCTATGGATGAAAATCCTTCCACCAACCGGAGATAATAACCCGCCAAACCCAGGAAACTCTTAATCTCTGTAGCTAAAGTAGGTCTAGGCCAGTGATGAACCGCCTCAATCTTCTTAGGATCCACTTTAGTGCCCTTGATCGATACAATAAGACCCAAAAAGGTAACCGAGTCCAACCAAAACTCACACTTTGAAAACTTGGCATATAACTGACTGTCTCTCAGAGTCTGAAGTATGATCCAAAGATCTGCTCATGCTCCTATCGACTGCGGGAGTAGATCAAGATATGATCAATGAATACGATCACAAAAGAATCCTAATAGGGCTTAAATTCCCAGTTCATCAAATCCATAAATTTTCCTGGGCATTTGTCAACCCAAATGGCATCACTAGGAACTCATAATGCCCATACCAAGTACAAAAAGTTGTATTAAGGACATCAGATGCCCTAATCTTCAACTGATGGTAGCCAGACCTTAAATCGATCTTCAAAAACACTTTGGCACCTTAAAGCTGATCAAATAAGTCATCAATCCTTGGCAACAGGTACTTGTTCTTGATAGTGACTTTATTCAACTGCCGATTGTCTATACACATCCTCATCAAATCATCCTTCTTCATCACAAACAACACAGGCGCATCCCAAGGTGAGACACTAGGTCTAATGAATCCTTTATCAAGCAAATCTTGCAACTGCTCCTTCAATTCCTTCAAATCCAGTGGGGCCACGCGGTATGGTGGAATAGAAATGGGTTGAGTGCCCAGAGTCAAATTGATACAGAAGTTGATATCTCTGTCAGGTGGCATCCCCGGTAGATCTTCAAGAAACACCTCTGGAAATCACGCACAATTGGTACCGAATCCATGGAAGGAACATATGCACTAGAATCGCAAATATAGGACAAATAGGCTAAACATCCCTTCTCGACCATGCATCGAGCCTTCACACAAGATATAACTCTGCTGGTAAAATCACCAAGAGTCCCTCTCCACTATAATCGAGGCAACCCCGGCATGGCTAAGGTCACCGTCTTTGCATGATAGTTTAATATAGCATGATACGGTGACAGCCAATCTATGCCCAAAATAACATCAAAGTCCACCATATCAAGAAGTAGGATATCTACACAAGTCTCAAGACTCTCAATAGTAATCACACACGAGTGATAGACATTATCTACAATAGTAGAATCTCACATAGGCATGGACACATACACAGGAGCACTGAAAGAATCACGAGTCACAACCAGATATGAAGCAAAATAGGATGACACATAGGAATAAGTAAAGCTCGGATCAAATAGAACTGAAGCATCTCTATGGAAAACTGGAACAATATCTGTGATAACGGTGTCACATGACTCGACCTCAGGTCTAGGCGGGAATGCATAAAAATAAGGTTGGTCCCCACCACTTTGACCTCTGTTTCTCGGACGACCTCTATCTGGTTGGCCTCCACCTCTAACGACCTGACCTCTACCTCTAATGGCCTGACCTCCACCTCTAGCAGCCTGACCCCCGCCTCTAGCTGGCTAAGTGGGCGGTGAAGAAACTGGTGCCTGAATCATGGCACGAGAACCCTATTGATGCATGTCGCCTTGTGATTTGGGGTAAAATCTAGAAAGGTTCCTTGGATCTCCACAAGTATAACAAGCCCTCAGTTGTTGTGACTGCTGACCCTGGAACTGGACTTGTCGACCTAGATAACCACTCTGATAACTCTAGATCGGAGGTTCACTAATAGGATCTGATGTTGCACTGTAGGCTAGCTGCTCAGGATGAGACACATAAGGACCATGACTACACGAAGCACCATGGGATGCCTGAAGCTCTAAGTGAAACGGCTTGGGAGAACGGCCTCTACCAAAAGTACCCCTACCTCAAGATGAGGCACCAATGAAACCACCAAAATGATGAGGCGTCTTATTAGATACCGGCCCCCTCTCTTGACCACGAACCATCTTGATTTGTCTAGTAATATCTACGACCCTCTAAAAAGAAATATCATCTCTCAATATCCTTGACCATCTGTAGCTTGATAGTGAAAGTGAGCCCATCAATGAATCTGCTCACTCTCTCCCTCTTAGTAGAGGGCAAGATAATGGCTTGGCGATCTAGGTCCACAAATCGAGTCTCATACTGGGTAATAGTTATGCTGCCATGCTGAAGGCGCTCAAACTACTTGCGGTAATCCTCTCTCAGAGTGAAAGGAATGAACTTCTCTAGAAATAGTTGTGATAATTGATCCTAGGTAAGTGAAGTCGAACCAGTCCACCATATCTTTGCAGAACATGTCATCTAGAACATTGCAAAATGGACCCATTGGTCTCAACAATACCCATGTTGTGCAACACCTCGTGCCAACGGTCCAAGTAATCATGTGGGTCTTTAGAAGGTGCACCACTGAAATGAACAGGAAAGATCTTGGTAAACTTATCCAGCCTCAATAAGGCCACAGAAGACATAGTGGGCCTATCACCGGCATGTGCTGCAACAACCATTTGAACCACCCCAACTGGCTGAGCTACTGGAGTTTGATATAGGGGAGCCACCTACTCCATGGTATGAGTAGAGGGAGTTTGTGCTCCTCCCCCAACCCAAGAGATGGATGGTGCCACCGGAAATGCACCGGTCTAGGCCACACTCTCCATAAGGCCCTCCAAGCGGACTAGAGCGTCTTGAAGCACTGGAGTGGCTATGAACCCCTCCGGGACATGAGCTGGTCTGATGGGTACGGTCTGAGCTGGGACCTCCTCGTCAAGATCAATCAGAGGCTCCACTACGAGTGTTGTTGCACGAGCTCTAGGTTGAGTCCTGCATGTGGCTCAGCCTCTAACTCGACCTCGGCCTCTACCCCTGGTAGTAGCTTCCACAAGGTTCTCCGGATCTTGTCTGGCTGCAGATGATGTGCGTGTTCTCTCCATCTGTGAGAGAACAAGAATAGAATGGTTCAATCATCAATTATGGAATAAAATCGCACGATAAAGAAGGAAGAAGTGAATTTTTTTCCTAAAACTCCATAGCCTCTTGAAGATAAGTACAGACGTCTCTGTACCGATCCTTCAGACTTTATTAATCTTACTCATGACACGTGAGACCTAGGCAACCTAGTGCTCTGATACCAACTTGTCACGAGCCGAAATCCGAACCTCAGGTCGTGATAGCGCCTAACATCTACTTGCTAGGAAAATCAACGTGAGATAATTAAGTAGACAAATTTTAACAGTTAAAACACAATGGTGATATACAATGGGAAATAAAAACTCAATTTGATACAGTACCAACATAAGTCACGTGATAATATATACTTCCAAAGATCCGGAGTCACGAGTACACGAGCAACTAGAAGTCTACAAATAGAGTCTGAAATAATACAACTATTTCGAAGGAAATGAACAGTAAAAGAAGGAAGAGGAAGGGGACTTTAAGGTCTGCGGACGCCAGAAAATCTACCTCAAGTATCCGTATGTAATTATTCGAGCTGATGCACCTCACGCACTGCTGGGACCAATACCAGAATCTGCAAAAAGTGCAAAAGTGTAGTATGAGTACAACCAACCCAATGTATTACGTAAATGTCGAGCCTAACCTCGACGAAGTAGTGACGAGGCTATGAAAAGACACCTACATAAATAAACTTGTACAAGTATATATGAAGAAGTAACAATAACAGAGAATAATAACATACAAACTGGTAGGGGACATGCAAAAATGGGGTAAATAGAATAACAACGACAGCTATGAAATCACATAAGAGACAAATAAATCACCATCCAATGAAATCAGATAAACCAATGATATAAAAATGGCACAGAATCATCCTTCGTGCTTTTACCCTCGTCCTTACCACGAATTGATGATATAAGTAAAATGGAATGGCACCGCATCACCCGTCGTACTTTTACTCTACACCTCACCATGTAATAACAAATAAATGAGATGAATGGCACAGCATCACACTTTGTGCCTTTACTCTCTTCCTTACCATATAATAATGAATAAATGAGATAAATGGAACGGCATCACCCTTCATGCTTTTACTCTCTTCCTCACTATGTATTAATCAATAAGTGAGATAAATGCAATGGCACGGCATCACCCTTTGTGCTTTTACACTCTTCCTTACCATGTAATGTCGGAAAATAAATAATGCGGAGAATGTATTTAACATATAATATGATGCCAAGATACCAAACTTCAACTTCCAAAATACTCAACAATAATCAAATAAGAAAACATTATGAAAGGAATAATCGAATAATTATTAACCTAACCAAATCATGGATATCATAATTAACAATGCAATAAAACACAAGAAAGCAAGTTTTACCCGCATGCCTTAACCCAACTACAACGAATAAGTACTTGTCACCTCATATATACGGTTTTCCCACACATTAAACACGTAACAAATAGACTAACAAGTCCTAATCCCTCAAGTCAAGGTTAACCACAACACTTACCTCGCTACGCAATCAAATAAAAATATAACTGGGTCCTTTCCTCTAAATTCGCCTCCAAACCAATCCAATCTAACCAAATATAGTACAATTAAAAATAAGCTTTAGAACCTACCCATGAGTGAAAAAGATTCAATATTTAATAATTATGGAAAAATTCAACCCCGAGCTCGCTTGGTCAAAACCCGAGATTCCGACCAAAACCTAATTACCATTCACCCCCGAGCCCGATTATGTGATTAGTTTCGAAATCCGACCTCAATTTGAGGTCTAAATCTTAATTTCTCAAAATCCCCAATTTCTACCTAAATCCTTAATTTCTACCATAAACGAGCATAGATTAAAGGTTAGAAATCAATGGGTGTTGATGGAAATGGAAGAAAACGAGTTAAAATCTAATAACATATGAAATAGGGATAAATTCCTCTTCAAAATCGCCTCTAGGCCGACCTCAAATGTGGAGATGGTGAAAATGGGGAAAATCCCGAGTTTTGGAAGTTTTAAATCACTGGCTTCAGGTCTTCTTCGAATTTGCGAAGGACCTAACGCGATCGCGTAGCACTGCGGCCCAATCGCCCTTCGCGTTTGCGAGATGCTCTTTGTGTTCGTGATGGTACCCCCCCCCGGACTTCGCGTTTGTTGTTGGTTCCCCAAGTACACGCAAGTATACGTGGTCGTCAAGTAATAAAGTGACTCGAAAGTCGGATGTCGAACCCACAAAGACTTCGATTAATTGTTAACTAAGCAAACTATAATCAATAAATTGTCCAAGATATTTAAGAGAGATATTTTTCTATTAATATACTATTGTGGAAATTAAACAAGTAACAACTAATTTACCTAGAATGCAAACGTATATGCAGAGGACTTCATTCATAGGAGAGGAAAATTCCGGGGTTGTGGTTGTTTTAGCAATCCTATTAAGCTCAATAATCACACTCGCTAATCCATATTATCTGCGATTGCTAATTAACCGGATCGTTTATATGTATAGCATGTTCCCAAAATACTACTCGCCTTCCCACAATATATCAATCCTATATTCCTATGGAATTAAGTCTATCATGAACGAATATAATACGGTATTTCATTAAGAAATATTGTTAGGTTGTATTCCTGTCCTAACCGCGAAATCGCCCCCCGATCCACGGGTTTAGAAACAAACTCTCTCTAATTCTATTCTAATCTAAACACGGCTTTCCCAAGCATAGCATAGATAGTAGGGTGAATTGGTAGCTATAACAATTCACAAACTAAAACTAGAAGTAAAGAAACAACCACAAGATGATAATCTGAATTAACGAATATGTAATTAATAAACGCTAATAATCATGTCAACCACAACCCAAGAACTAGAGTGCTTATCCACTCATGTTCGTGGTACAATTTTCCAAGTCTTTTGCATAAACAAATTACAAAGAAAACATAAAGGAATGAAGAACTCTATGATTTTCTCCTCCAAAAGTTGTCCACGTGATGTTCTTGCCTCCGGTTGAAAAATTCCCCTAATAATGGTGTTTAATGACTATTTATATGTGTAGGAAAGATACCCAAACGAAATAACCAGGTCCAAAACCAAATAGGAGATGAAATAGGCTTTTTAAATCCGGAACCCCTTCGCTACAGACCGTGCCTCGCAAGCTCTGTGGCGCGCCTCTTCTCGCGATATGCCTCGCCACGCACGCTCTGTCGTGAGAAAACTATCCTGCCTCGCCTTCTTTGTAGCGAGAAATAAAGCTCGTGTCGCATGCTTCATTCTTCAATTCAATTTTTTGTTGCTGCCTCACTTGATCGATTTAACGTTTTTCAATCTGTTCTTTCTTTCAATTGTTTGCATTACTTCTTTTGCCTTATTTATTTTTTGTCTTCTTTTTTATTTGTCTCTTTTATAATATTGTTTTAGAGCATAACGTACACATTCAATATTTACTTTGCTCCAATTTCATCTTCAATGTACCTGCACATAAAATAAACTCAATTAAGCACAAATATAGTATAGTTTAGCATTAAAGCACCTAAAATGTAAGGTAAGTAATGCACTAAAAATATGAAATTATAGCCAAATATCACTACCCCACACTTAAACGTTGCTCGTCCTCGAGCAATTAACTACACTTATATAGACACGACCTTTTTAAATAATTATCCTAACTCATCACACCAAGAATGTTTAAAATAGACTAAGCACAAGAGTGTAACATCTTCACCTCAAGATTTGACTCACAAGTACCACGTATTTGACTCACAAGTACAACGTATTATTCACAACTCACTCACTTACTCTAACATAGAGGTCAATGACATTACCTTTCCTTCATGAATCAAGTGCCCTCACACAACAAAAGAGATTAATTCCACACACAATAAAATTTAAGAGCAATTAGGAACTCAAGATAGAAAGAATTCACTCACTCTCAAAAATAACATTCATATGTCACAAAAGATGCACCACAGGCTTGCCCGTAGTGTACTACTCTACTAATCGAGCTCATTCAGTCTAGGATCAAGTAGGACTTTAATTGGTTGTAATGTATGTTGCGGTCAAGTAGGATACATTTGGATATAAGAGCGACTGCACCTCCATAAGCACTTTAATACATATACTTTAACATTCAACCCCCTACTTATGTCAAACCATAACTCCACATTCACATCAATTTATATTAACTCCATACTTCTTTAAGCACAATTACATCAAGAGTCACCACTATCAAGGAATATTTTTCACAGCGATACGAATATTTTTTCCCTTCTTTTTCAATTTAAGTGGCTCTTATTTTTTCAAAACAATGCACCTTTATCCTTAATTAATTAGTTCCACTCAAAATTTAAATCAACCACCCCACACTTTAACTTTACAAAGTTTATAATAATTCAAGTGCTCATGAGAGGTGAAAAAGTTCAAATAAATGTTTAATTCAACCAAATGGGTAAGGATTGTAATGTGGTTGCCAAAGAAACAGGATTACAGGCTCAAAGGGTTAACCGTGATACATAATAATTAGGCGGGTAAACTATATACATCTGGCTCAACAAAGAAACGCGTATATCACTTCCAAGAATGAACAAAACTACTATTTCACTTTGCAAACACACGGGGAAAGTTCTAGACATCAATTGCAATACACAGAATAACACACAAACCTAACACACATATGGCACATAATCACTCAGGATTGGACTCATCAAGACAATCTAGTCAAAGAAGTTAAGCCAATTCAAGATTATACAATTTAAGGTACTTATACAAGAGTTAAAACTGAGCCTAAGCGTCACAACCAAAGTACTCACTATTCTCAAGGCATAACAAATTCAAGAGATATTGCTTCAATTCAATACATATCACAATGGATCCTACTCTAAAAAAACTACCTACACCCGGTTCAAACAAAACCCTTGGAAAAGAACCGCGGCACAAAGAAAAACCAAGTGAATTACTAACTACCTACAAAGAAAATATTTTTTTGTCCTTTTTCTTTAGACTTAATTCCCTCAAGAAAACTATCTAGGAGATCCATCGTCGGGAAAAAATCAAATTTTCTACCTTTTCGATTTTTTTTTAATCCGAATTTTTCATACCTACTAAAATACTACACAACTACTAAAACAAAAATAAGAAGTTAACATTTTTCTACATCCTACTACTAATTATTTTTAGAGAATTCTCTCACCCCACACTTAAAGAGTGATGTGTCCCCAATGCACAAATAAAGCAAAACAATAATGAGGGTGGACAAGAAACTCCTTAAAAGGCCAAAGGCCGAACCAATAGCGGCTCACGGGGTACTCAGACTTCACCCATGCATGGTCCTTTATGTGGGCACCCTCACACTTAGTTCTCACCATCTAACTTGCTTTTGCACTCTTCCAGTGGCTTTCCTTCCAATGCTCATAATCCTACAAAACAAAAACAAACACTACGACAATTATAAGATAAAAAATAAAAATAAAAGAAAGCAGTAAAGATGGGTTGCCTCCCAACAAGCGCCTGATTTAACATCGCGACACGACACAGAATCTCGTCTAATCATAGACAAGTAACACCTTCAACTTCTGATGACCAAAGTCACCTCCAAAATAGTGCTTTTCTCTTTGTCCGTTCACTAAGAACGTTCTCTCACCACCTAATATGTGCAGCTCAATAGCACCATGTGGAGTGGCTCTCACTACCTCAAACGGGCTCGACCATCTCGATTTGAGCTTCCCCAGGAAAAGTCTCAACCTCGAATTGAACAAGAGAACCAATTGGCCTGGTTCGAACTCGCGATGCTGAATATGCGTATCATGCCAGCGCTTGGTCTTTTCTTTATATAACTTGGCATTCTCATATGCATGCAAGCAAAACTCATCAAGCTTTCAATTGCATCAACCGCTTTTTACCCGCTAAGTCTGCATCAAAGTTGAGCTTCTTTATTGCCCAGTAAGCCTTGTGCTCAAGTTCCACCGGTAAATGGCATGCTTTCCCATAAACCAGCTTGTAAGGGGAGGTTCCCATTGGAGTTTTGTAGGCGGTCCAGTATTCCCATAGAGCATCATCAAGCTTTGTACCCCAATCTTTCCTACTTGCACCAACCGTCTTCTCCAGGATTTGTTTTATCTCTCTATATGAAACTTCCACTTGCCCACTAATCTAAGGATGGTAAGCGGTTGCAACTTTATGTTTGACCCCATATTGCACTAAGACATTGACCAAGAGCTTTTTACATAAATGAGTACCCCCATCACTTATCATCACTCTTGGAGTGCCGAACCTTGTAAGGATATGCTTTTTCAAAAACTTGATCACAACCTTGGCATCATTGGTAGGAAGATCTATGGCCTCCACCAACTTCGACACATAATCAATGACCACCAAAATGTACTTACACCCACTGAACAAGGGCAACGGACCCATACAATCAATTCCCCAAACATCAAAAATTTCAACCTCCATAATATTGTGCAAGGGCATCTCATGACTTTTTGTAATTGTTCCTGTTCTCTGGAACCTATCACATATCCTTACGAACTCATGGGCGTCTTTAAACACCCTAGGCTAATAAAAACCCGATTGCAATACCTTAGGTGTTGTTTTGTCACCCGCATGATGACCGCCATAAGGCGATGCATGGCATTCATCTAAGATAGCATTTCAGATTCGGACACACATCTTCTCATTAGCTGATCAATACAAGATTTGAACAGAATGGCTCCTCCTACACATATGACCTCACATCTCGCAAGAACTTCTTTTTAGCATGAGGTTCAAGATCAGGCGGCATCTCTCCACTTGCCAGATAGTTCACAAAATTTGCATATCATGGCACCTCCCCAGCAGTAATGGCCAACAATTTCTCATCCAGGAATATTTCCTTGATGACATCTCCCTCAGCTACATGATCCTGAGTTTCTAACCTGGACAAGTGATCAGCCACTTGATTCTCTATTCTTTTACAGTCTCGGATCTCCAAGTCAAATTCCTGCAAGAGTAAAACCCAGCAGATTAGCCTTGGTTTAGCATCTTTCTTTTCAAACAAATACCTGATGGCTCCATGGTCTGTGTAGACGATGACTTTGGTGCCAACCAAATAGGCTCAAAATTTATCGAACGCCCATACTACAGCAAGTAACTCCTTTTCTGTCACAGTATAATTTATTTGAGCGGGAGTGAGAGTCTTGCTTGCGTAGTAAATGGAGTGAAATATTTTTCAATTGATTCCACCTTAGCCTTGTGAACTTCCAGTTCATATTTGGACACCTTGTGTCCTAGCACTATACCTTCACGTATCATAAAATGGCACTTTACCCAATTCATTACCAAATTAGTCTCCTTGCACCTGGCAAGCACTTCGGAAAGATTGGTTAAGCATTCATCAAAAGACGGACCAAACACAGAAAAATCAACCATAAAACCCTCCACAAACCGTTTCACCATATCGGTGAAAATAGCCATCATACACCTTTGAAAAGTCGCATGTGCATTAAACAACCCAAATGGCATTCTCTTAAATGAATAAGTGCCATAAGGGCATGTAAAAGTGGTATATTCTTGATCTTCCGAGGAAATAGCAATCTGATTATACCCCGAATAGCCGTCAAGGAAAAAGTAGTATTCCTGTCCGGCTAACCTGTCAAGCATTTGATCAATGAAGGGCAGAGGGAAGTGATCTTTTCGTATAGAATTATTCAACTTCATGTAGTCTATGCATATTCGCCAACCAATCAGAGTCCTAGTTGGGATTAATTCATTTTGTTCATTTACTACAACAGTCATACCCCCCCCCCTTTTTTAGGTACACATTGAATAGGGCTTACCCACTTGCAATCGGAGATAGGAAATACTATACCTGCACCGAGCCACTTAATTACTTCTTTTCTTACCACCTCTTTCATGATCGGATTGAGGCGGTGTTGATGCTCCACGCTAGGCTTGTGTCCCTCCTCCATGGGTATTTTGTGCATGCAGTATGAATAGCTAATACCTTTTATGCCAAACATCATCCAACCAATGGCATGCTTGTGCTCCCTCAGCACCCTTAAGAGCTTTTCTTCCTGCAATTCATACAAATGAGAAGAAACAATCACAGGTAAAGTGTTAGAATTTCCCAAATATGCATAATGAAGATGAGATAGTAAGGGTTTAAGTTCCAATTTTGGGGCCTCCTTAACTGAGGGTTTAGGAGGCGGACCGATTGGCCTATCCAGAGGCTCAAATTGGGTTCTTTCTCTTATGTATTCGCATGATGCATCCAGAATGTGCAACACCTCCTCAACATCTTCTTCAAGTTCCAAGTAATTGAACAACGTCAATGCCTTTTCTAGTGCATATTATTTAAACGCTCTTGGCTCTATGGCTAGTTCATTTATCTCCACCACTGAAATCATGGCCAGGTCCTCGTAATGACGACGCAGCTAAATGGCTCGATATACATTGAAGAATGCTTCTTCATTGTCCACCCTCAGGACCATCTTACCTTCTCATACTTCGATAATTGCATCTCCAGTTGCCAAAAGAGGTCGCCCCAAGAGGATAGGAACCAACTCATCAGCCACGTGTTCTAGGATGATAAAATCTGCAGGAAAAATAAACTTCCCAATCTGCAGCAAGACGTCCTCAATTATCCCATCAGGATAAACATAAGATCTATCAGCTAACTGTAGCATCACCGTGTTGGGTCTCAAAGCTCCTAAGCCCAATTTTTTTAACACTGACAACGGCATCAAATTGCTACTTGCACCAAAATCACACAAGGCTCTACACACATCAAAGTCACCAATCCTCACGGGGATAAAACTACCCGGATCCTTAAGATTTTGTGGAAGCTTATGTTGAATCCTGGAAGTGCACTCCCCAGTAAGTGCTATGGTCTCAAACTCAGTTAACCTCATTTTATTTGTCACTATGTCCTTAATATATTTTGCATATTTTGGGACCTCACGGAGCATGTCCACCAAAGGGATGTTCAAATGAATCTGCTTAAGCATGTCTAGGAATTTGTGAAACATGTGGTCATCATTATTCTGTCTCAATATTTGAAGAAAAGGGGGTGTCACCCTCTCTTATTTTTGCTCAGGCTCTGTTTTGTTTCTCTCATCTACCTCTACAAGTTTTGGCACTCTTTCTTCTTCGAGCCTAGATTGCTCATTTTTCTTATTAGGCACTTCTACCAACTCTCTCCCATTTCTCGACGTCACTGCATTGACTTGAGGATTTTTCTCTGTATCACTTGGAAGAGCTCCAACAGGTCTTGTATTCTGATTGTTAGCCATTTTCCCAAACTGCCTCTCTAGATTTCTAAATTCTGTGCGCAATTGCTGACTGTCTATCAAGAGATTTTTTATCATGTCGGTCAAACTTTCCTCTACTTGCTGTGGAGGTTGAGGTGGAAGATTGTAATTTGCCTGAGGCCTGATATTCTGATTTCCACCCCAAGAGAAGTTAGGATGATTCCTCCAGTTCGGATAGTATGTGTTACCATATTGAGCATTTTGATTCATCGGCCCTCTAGCTTGTTGCCCCATGTAGTAGATGGATTCAGGATTCATGGGACATATGCCACTTGTCTGACCTTCACCACATAACTCGCAGCAAGTAGACATTTGTTGCACATGTTGCATCTGTTGTGCTTGGTGCATTGTCATTTTATTCATCTGATTCGCTAATCTCCCTATATCTGCCCTCATTGCTGAGAAGTCATCAAGCTCAATCAAACTTGTTGCCTTTTGTTTAAGTGCTCTTCGTAGTTCCCCATATCCTTGCCAATTATTATCATTAGCACTAAAACTATTTAGCAGGATTTGGATCTCACTATACGATCTTGCCATGCAACTACTTCCACATGTTGAGTCAAGATTCATCTTTGATGCCTCGTCCAACCCATCAACGAAAGTGTGACCCAACACCTCATCAGCCTACAATGGTGTGGGCAGTCTCTGAGTAGCTTCTTGTATCTTTCTCAAGCTTGTCGAAGAGTCTCGCCATCTCGTTGTTGAAACCCAAGAATCTAGCTCCTCAGCGACTTTGTCTTCTTCGTGGGAAAAAACTGGATTAAGAATTTCCTTGCTAGATCATCCCAATTGTAGATTGATTTTGCGGGCTCCTTTTTCAACCATTCCTTAGCTTCCCCCAGCAGTGAAAAGGGAAACAGTGTCAGCCTGACATAGTCCTTGGAAACATTCAGATAATTGTAAGTGTTTGTAATTTCTAGGAAGTTCTTAATGTGCCTCTACGGGTCTTTATGAGATAAGCCAACATATTGCCTTGTGGATTGAATCAGCAGTACCATGTACTTTTTGAGTTCAAAGTGACCCGTGATATCAGGCTTCACAATCGCCTAAGTCATATTAGCCAGATTGGGCCTTGCAGCTTTTATCACCGGACGCTCTTCATTACCTGCCATATCTATTGGTTGTGGTTGAACTACAATGTCCAACTCTTTCAAATCTAGTTCTAGCTTCAACTTCCCTCCTCACTCTATGAAGTGTTCGTTCAATTTCAGGATCAAGAGGCAAAAGATTGTTTGCACTTCTACTCCTCCGCATTCAAGAGAAGAGCCTGCTTTAACACAAATAAAGCAAACTAAAAATTAAAACTTGAAAAAATAATGAATAAAAGCTTAACTTAACTAAACAATCAATAACTAAGTCCCCGGCAACAGCGCTAAAAACTTGGTGGTTTCCCAAGTACACGCAAGTATATGTGGTCGTCAAGTAATAAAGTGACTCGAAAGTCAGATGTCGAACCCATAGAGACTACGATTAATTGTCAACTAAGCAAACTAAAATCAATAAATTGTCCAAGATATTTAAGAGATATATTTTTCTATTAATCTACTATTGTGGGAAATTAAACAAGTAACAACTAATTTATCTAGAATGAAAATGTGTATGCAGAGGTCTTAATTCAAAGGAGAGTAAAATTCTGGGGTTGTGGTTGGTTTATCAATCCTATTAAGTTCAATAATCACACTCGTTAATCCAGATTATCTATGATTGCTAATTAACTGGATCGTTTATATGTATAGCATGTTCCCAAAATACTACTCGCCTTCCCACAATTTATCAATCCTATATTCCTATAGTATTGAGTCTATCATGAACGAATATAATACAGTATTTAATTAAGAAAGCATGTTAGGTGTATTCCTATCCTAACCGCGAAATCTCCCCCAAGCCACGGGTTCAGAAACAAGCTCTCTCTAATTCTACTCTAATCTAAACACGGATTTCCCAAGCATAGCATAGATAGTAGGGTGAACTGGTAGCTACAACAATTCACAAACTAAAACTAGAATTAAAGAAACAACCACAAGATGATAATCTGAATTAACGAATATGTAATTAATAAACGATAATAATCATGTCAACCACAACCCAAGAACTAGAGTACTTAGCCACTCATGTTCGTAGTAACAATTTTCCAATTCTTTTGCATAAACAAATTACTAAGAAAAGATAAAGGAATGAAGAACTCTATGATTTTCTCCTCCAAAAGTTGTCCACGTAATCTCTTGTCTCCGGTTGCAAAACTCCCCTAAAATGGTATTAATGTCTATTTATATGTGTAGGGAAGAAATCCAAACGAAATAAACAAGTCCAAGATCAAATAGGAGATGAAATAGGTTTTGAAAATCCGGAACCCCCTCGCTATAGACCGCGCCTCGCAAGCTCTGTAGCGCGCCTCTTCTCGCAATAAGCCTCGCAACGCATGCTCTGTTGTGAGTAAACTATCCTGCCTCGCCTGCTTTGTAGTGAGAAATAAAGCTCGCGTCGCATGCTTCATTCTTCAATTCAATTTTTTGTTGCTGCCTCACTTGATCGATTTAACATTTTTCAATATGTTCTTTCTATCAATTGTTTGCATTACTTCTTTTCCTCTTTTTTTGCCTTATTTCTTTTTTTGTCTTCTTTTTTATTTGTCTCTTTTATAATATTGTTTTAGAGCATGAACTACACATTCAATATTTACTTTGTTTCAATTTCATCTTCAATGTACCTACATAAACTCAATTAAGCACAAATATAATATAGTTTAGCATTAAATCACCTAAAATGTAAGGTAAGTAATGCACTAAAAATATGGAATTATGGCCAAACATCATTTGCGACCCTTGGTTCGCGTTCGTGTAGAACACTCAACAGATACCTTCCAAGGAGCATTACCTATCGTGTTTGCGTAGTATTGGTCGCGTTCGCGAAGGGTGATTCCACCACTGCTTCACATCGCGGCCTCAAACTCGCATTTGCATAGAAGAAATCCAACGGCAACCCAGGTTACCCTTCACGATCGCGAGAGTGACTTCGTGATCACGAGAGTGGCTTCGTGATTGTGAAGAACAAAGCACCAGACACCAGAACCTCTGAAACCAGCAATCCTTCTAAGTTCAAAACCAATTTGTAGCCTATCCGAAACTCACTCGAGCCCCTCGGGTTCCAAACCAAACATGCACACAAGTGTAATAACATCATACAAACTCATGCGTGCGATCAAAACACTAAAATAACACCTAGAAATATTAATCGGACATCAAAATGTACAAAATTTTGTAAAGAAACTTAAGAATTTTCAAATTTACAACCGGACGTCTGAATCACGTCAAATCAAATCCGTTTTGCACCAAATTATACGGAAAAGTCATAAATAGTGAAATGAACCTATTCCAAGTTCCCAAACCGAAATCCGAAACCGATAGCAATAAATTCAGTCTACGGTCAAACTTAGGAATTTTTTAAATCTTCAGATTACTAGTTTTCGACAAATCATGTTAAATCAAGTTAGGGATTTACGTATTTAATTCCGGGCATACACCTGAGTCCCAAATCATGATACAGACCCACTGAGACCGCCAAGACACTGATGCCAGTTCGTTTAAATGTTGACCGTAGTCAACTTAAATCATTTTTAAAGCTAAAATTCACATTTTCTTCAATTTTTAACATAAAAATTTACCGAAAAAAGACACGGCTGCACATGTAAATTGAGAAATGCTAAACAAAGCTATTCGAGGTCTCGAAACACAAAAATGAAGTCTAAAACTCAAAATGACCTATCGGGTCATCACACTAGAGAACTCATTCTTTAAAGAATCCCCTTGGACTGTTGATAATTTAGAGTGCATATGCTTAAGTCACAATCTTGAACTATATGATCAATAAAAGATGTTGATCATCATTTCCATCTAAGAGAAAAAAGAGCTTTATTTTACAAGAATTGTTTGTTGATATATATATATATATATATATATATGTACATGAAATTGTTTTAACAGCATTGCTAAAACCAACAGGATTATATTAATGCTCGAAAGAGAGAGGCGATCACCGAGCTAATGTGATGCTTTACTCTAATTTTTTCCTTATCTCTAATTCTCTACTTCTTTTTTATTGCCTATTTGACTTAGCGGATAGACCACCTGATAATCACTAATTCGATACTAATTTTCTGATGTCTTATTGTTGGCAAGCGGATTACTAAATTTATAAACCGATAACCAATAAGCCAAATCGTTAAGCGTAAAAATATGCCCACCCCTACTCACGGTTATCAAACCCTAGTAGTTCTACCAGTTGGGGCATTTCAGCCTATTGTTACTACCCGATAGGTTGTTTTGAGTACTAGCTCCATTTTCTCTAATTGAGACTTTACATAGCTCAATTCCATGATTTATGACTTGTGTGCGTAGTTCGTGCCAATTTCCGGAAAGTTTATGTGTGAAATATTGAAGAAAATGTGATGTTTGACTATAAATATGGGTAGCGTTGACCACGGTCAATATTTTGGCAAACGACCTTATATC
Organism: Nicotiana knightiana; assembly: GCA_005239525.1. Taxonomy (NCBI): domain Eukaryota; kingdom Viridiplantae; phylum Streptophyta; class Magnoliopsida; order Solanales; family Solanaceae; genus Nicotiana; species Nicotiana knightiana. Next base: position 418,753 of record ML420185.1, read on the forward strand.
GGTGTTTTGACGGCTCGGGTAGGTTCATATGATGATTGTGTACTTTAAACATATTTGGTTAGGGTCCCGGATTACCCAAGATCGTTTTGGTGCATTATGTGAAACCTTGGAAAATTGAGTTTTAACTTTGAAAATCTTGAATTTTGATGATCAATTCTTGAATTTTGATGATTTGAGATAGCGAGTGAGCTTGTATAATTCTATTACACTTGTGTGGATGTCCGTATTGGATCCCGAGGGGATCGGGTAAGTTTTGGATGTGTTTCAGATAGTTTTCGACGGCGGATGCATTAGCTGGTGTGCATGGCCTGCAGGTCTCGCATTTGCGATGACTTGTTCGCAATTACAAGCTACGCTTTGCAAAGTGTGGCTCGCAATTGCGACAATTGGGAAGGTAGTTGTGACCTTTGATTTTGCAAAGAGAAAGTCGCATTTCCGAACAAAGGAGTTCCGCATTTGCGACGTTTGTTCAATACTGGGGAGCTTATGGGCAGCTTCGCAGTTGTGAAGCTTCATCCGCATTTGCGAGCTGGAGGGACTTCACAAATGCGAAGAAAGATTCGCATTTGTGACAGCTAAAGGCACTAATCGCATTTGCGATCAGTGGTTTGCACACTTGCAGCTGGGCAAAATGTGGAGATTTCGTGACTTAGCTCATTTTACATAATATTTTAACCCTAGACTCCATATAGGCAATTTTTGGAGAGCAATGCTTTCCAAATTCATAGGTTAGTAATCTTAACTTGTTTTGATTCCATTTCAATTAATTTTTCATAAATTTCATCATCAAATCTATGAATTTCAAAGTAGAAATGGGGGGGGGGGAGGGGGTTGGTTCACATATTAGGGCTCGGGGTGATGGGTAATCCAGATTTGGTCTAATTTCAAATTTCAACCACGTGGGCCCCGATTGACTTTTTTAATTATGATAAAGATTAAAAAAATTTCATTCGTGGGTAGTTTCTAAAGCTTGTCTTGAATTGTTGGAACCTCATTTGACTGGATTCGATTTGTTTGGAAGCTTGTTCTAAAGGAAAACCGTGTTGGATTATTGATTGTGTTCCTGAGAGTGTCTTGGTTAACCTTGATTTGAGGGAAGTAGGGTAGAATCGAGTCTGTTTGTTATGTGAACTATGTGTTGGAGGCGGCGTATATGCAAGGTGACGGATGTATATGCATTGGCCGTGGGATAAGCATGTGGGTAAAAATTAGCCTTACTTATGCCATGTTATTTACGTGTTATATCTTCCATGATTTAGATTGATTGCTTAATTCTTTAATTTCTCCTATTCATGTTAATGTCTATGATTGAGGTTATTGAGATATTGGTCTTGAGATTGTTGAATTGTTGATTGATTTATGGTGCTAATTTTTGGAAGGTTTTCTTATGACTAGTTGTGTTCAAATTCTATTGTTGATGCTGAATTAGCTTCCCTCCTTGCTTGGTAATGTGTTGTATTTGATTTCTTGGTAAGGAATAGTGAACCGTACTTGTGAGAACGAGTGATTGTGCACAAAGAGAGTTTATGTGCCTTATATATATATATATATATATATATATATATATATATATATATATATATATATATATATATATATATAAATTATTGCTTGAGTGAACGTGAGAATATGCACGAAGGTGTTTCCTTTCTTACTTTCATATTATATTGTGCGGATGAGAGTAAAAGCACGAAGGGTGATGACAATTGTTTTTACATTATAATGCGAGGATGAGAGTAAAAGAACGAAGGGTAATGTCGTACAATTTTGTTGACTTCATTGCTCTTTACTTGTGATGATCCAAAAGGTCATCCCGTATATTTCTAGCTAATTCTATGTTCCGAGATCGTAAAAACCTCCTTCTAACTTACCTCGATTTGCATGCAAAGCCCGGGCGTGTAGCCAAGAATCCGTTATGTGAAAAAAACTGATAAAAAGGATATTTAGTGTTGAAATTTGAATAAAGTTGATTTTGGTCAATATTTTTGGTAAACGGACCCGTACCCGTGATTTGACGGTCCCGAAGGGTCTGTAGGAATATATGGGACTTGGGCGTATGCACGGAATCGAATTCTAAGGTCCCAAGTCCGAGAAATGAATTTTTAAAAGAAATTGTTTTCTGAAAATAAAAGAGGTTTTTGAAAATGAAATTATATGTGAAATCTGTGGTATCGGGCCCGTATTATGGTTCCAGAGCCCGGTACAGGTTCGACATAGTATTTGTGCCATATCTGTGAAGTTTGGTAAGAAACAGACTTCATTAGATGTGATTCAGACTGTAAATGCAAAATTTAATGTTTAAAGAAGTTTTGAGGAATTTCATTGATTTTTGGTCAGTTTTCCTTCACTGCGATCGCACAGGTACGCTCGCGATCGTGAAAGTCTATTTTTCCCTTCTCCGCGTTCGCAATCACACTGCCGCGAATGCATAGTGCAAGTGGGTCAGTAGCAAATTTCCTTTTATGCGATCGTAGTGTTCTCCTCGCAATCGCATAGAACGTTTCTTTGGCCAGTGATATTTTTCTCTACGCGATCGCATCTTGTTTTCTGCGATCGCGCTGAACAAAACACTTGGGCAGAATATAAGTTTTCAAAATCGGGGGTTTCACCATTTTTAACATATTTTGACTTCTAGAGCTCGGTTTTTGGCGATTCTTTGAGGGTTTTTCACACAAATCTAATGGGTAAGTGTTCTTCCACTATAATTGATTATATTTCATGAATTAGTTATTGCTTTTATCATTTAATTTGTGTTTTGGGTTGAGGGATTGTGGGTTTTGAAAGAAAACTTCTAAAATGTAAAATCAAGACTTGAAAGACCAAATGTTATCGGAATTGGATAAATTTAGTATGGGTGAACTCGTATCGGAATGGGTAATCGGAATTTGTAAAATTTATCGGGTTCTGAGGTGCGGGCTTGGGGTCGACTTTTGGGTCGATTTTATAATTTTGTAAAGATTGAAACTTTATTATTCAGAATAGTTCCTTATACGTTTTATGTGTATTTTGAAGTTGTTTTAGTTGATTTTGAGCCGTCTGGAGGTCTTTTCGCCTGAGAAGTCCATTTTTGAGTACCGGATTGTCGTCTTTGAAGTAAGTATCTTGCCTAACCTTGTGTGGGGGAACTACCCCTTAGGATTGAGTCTTCTTTGTTGATTGTAGTCCGTGTATACGAGGTGACGAGTACGTACTCGAACTTATTTGCTAATAGATTGGCCTTTTAGGATTCGTAGGTTCTTATGTTACCTGTGTATGAGTTGTAATTGTTACGTTTGAATCCTTTGTTGTTAATTTCACCATTTCCTGCTTAAATTAGAATTACTTGCTTTTGGATTCCTTTGTTGGCTATTTGATCTTAATTGACTTAATTGAATATCTTACCGCTCTTATCTTCATGCTGTAATTGCTTCCTAAAACTGCCAAATTGACTATACTAGTGTTATCTAGCTTTATAGTTGTTTAGCCGTAGTTAGAACATTCGTTCGTTGGTGTCACTCATGCATGTGAGTCTTACATTGTGCTTTATATGATTTTTCCCTTATGTGCTACTTGGACCTAGTTGATAAACATTTATGATGTTGGTGTTTTCTTGATGTTGCCTATTATTGGGCCCTTATTTGAGCTGAGTTTTATTTCGTAAAGTTAATTGTTTAGGCGAGATTGGTTGTAGATGTTTCCCTTGCCGGGATGATGTTGTTTTCATAGTTGACTACCTTGTCGGGATGGTATGATTTCTATTGTTGTTTATACTGTTCATGATATTGTTTGCGTTGTTGACTCCCTTGTCGTGATGTTGTGATTTATGGTTCTTATTGTTGATTTCCCTTGTTAAATTGTTGTTTATGTTATTTTAGCACGAGGGGACATTCCGCGTCGTGTTTATGTTATTTTAGCACGAGGGGACATTTTGTGCCGAGTGTTTGTGAGGTTATGCACGAGGGGACATTCCGTGCCGAGTGTTTATTTATTTATTGCGCGAGGGGACATTCCGCGCTGAGTGTTTATTTATTTATAGCACGAGGGGACATTCCGTGCCATGTTTATGTTATTTAGCACGAGGGGGCATTCCGTTCCATGTTTATATTATTTAGCACGAGGGGACATTCCGTGCCATGTTTATGTTATTTTAGTACGAGGGGACATTCTGTGCTGTGTTAATGTTATTTTAGCACGAGGGGACATTCCGTGCCGTATTTATGCATTATTATTTTCGTTGTTCCTGTTTGCTATTTACTGCACTTGTTTAAGAGTTAATATTCTGTTGTGTTAATTTTCATACTCATACTGATCTCTTACTGCATTTATTGACAATACTTGATGTTCCTCCTGTACAGTATAGCAAGTTGAGTTACGGACTGAGTTCCGACAGATTTATCTTGAGGAAATTATGATTTCGAGATTTTATTGAAAAGTATTATTGAAAAGTAACGATTTCAAAATGGTTATAGTTGAATGACTTTTACATCGAAGGGATATTTGAAAATCATTCGTCTTGCCTAAAATGATATTTGTAAGTCATTTATTTGGGAAACATCGTTGGAAATTTCGTATTTTGAAAGAAACTATGTTTTTGGTATTTCACTTCGTTAAATATACTTACATATATATATATATATATATATATATATATATATATATGGAGAAAGTATGTTTTCAAAGGAGAGCCTTCTACATTAAAATGAGAATATTTGCAAAGTTTTTCATACAAACCGTTGTTTAAAGGCTTCCACCAGTTTATGGATTTTAATTGCTAAGGCTCAAGGTGAACATACAGACGTAGAGTTGAGTTATCGGAGTTCTCTATGGCATTGTGTTTTCTTCCGATTTGGCTTGTTTGTTGTTTATCTTTGTGTGCATTTTATGTTGTTTCGTGGTTAATTTCTATAATTTCCTTCCGCATCGTATTTGACATTGTTGTAAAATACTCCATAAATTCGTAAATAGAGGTAGTGCTCGGTTATTTCTATATTCATGCCAGTTATTTTGTTAGACCGGTGGTGTCTTGACTAGTCATCGTCACTACTCCACCGAGGTTAGTCTTGGTACTTACTGGGCACCGCTGTGGTGTGCTCATACTACACTTCTATGCATTTTTGTTTGCACAAATCCAGGTATTGGTTGTTAGTAGCGGTGCGGATGCTGCCGAGGAGACTCAAGGTAACCTGATGCTGCGTTCGCAGGCTTCGGAGTCACCTTTTGTTTCTATTCAACTGTTGTATTTATTTCCAAACAGTTGTATTTAGAAGTTGTAGAAGATTCGTAGAGCTTATGACTTGTATTACCGGTTTTTTAGAAAGTTTGTTAATTCTGTCAAGATTCTATATCTAGACTATTAGTTTTCCTTTTATTATTGTTGATATTCAGTAACTGTTAGGCTTACCTAGTCCCTAAGACTAGGTGCCATCACGATACCCAACGGAGGAAAATTTGGGTCGTGTCATTACTTGATATTTGGAATGTGAACTTGGCTTTGTGGTTTTGTTAATTATCTTTGAAAGAGGTTTACTCAGCGATACTTTACTTTATGTTTCTATTGTTGTTCCTTTGCTTTTATAATTTTTATCTCTTTCACATGTCCCTATCATGTTATTATATTTGGTTCTTTACCTGTTATTTTGTTACTTTTGTTATATAACAGCACAGGTTTATCGTAGGTGTATTGTCTTAGCCTCGTCATTACCTCGTCGAGGTTAGACTCGACACTTACTAAGTACATTAGGTCGGTTGTACTCATACTATACTTCTGCACTTCTTGTGTAGATTCAAATATCGTACCAGCGGAGTCCCGAGAGGTGCTTAGCATATACCGGGTTGGTGAATCAAGGTAGAGTTGCACCCTGTTTGCAGGCCTTGAGTCATCTTCTTATTTCTATTATGTTGTTGTGTTGTATTTCCTTTAGAATAGTGTATGTAAAAAACTCTAGAAGCTCATGTACTTATGACTTCACATCTTGGGAGGGTTGAAAGTTAGTATGGATTTTAGATTTATCTTGTTTACTTTCGAGCTGCTTTTACTTTTCTTATTATCTTGCCGATTAGTCGTTTATTGCTATTCTATTATACTTATATGTTGTGTATTGTCTTGCCTAGCAAGAAGAGTACACGCCATCACGACCCCGATTGGTTGGGATTTTTGGCTGTGGCGTTCTTAATTTTGTTTTTCCGGTAAAATTTCTTCATCCAAAACATGTCATTATTTTTTCACTTTCTTTTCTTAATTTTTTCATTGTCTTGAGTTGTTTTTTCCAAAAAAAATCTTCTTTCCAAAACTTTTCACTCTTTTTCAATATTTTTTTGATTTTTTTTTTGTTAAATCAATGAATCCTAAATTTGTATTAGATCACTTTCTACACAATTCACTTATCGCTCACGATTACTGAGAGTTACCTTGTCACTGATTTTTTACTACTATTTTTGAACCTTTTGTTTTATTTTATATTATAGATGATTTTCTTCTCTAATCCCCAAATAAACTTTAGAATTTTCTGATTTTATATATATGTATTGTATATATATATATATATATATATATA
>ML420186.1:0-58715 GCA_005239525.1 Nicotiana knightiana
ATTCATAAGAATCAAATCTAAAATAACTTGCATAATTAAACTACAAAGTAATGAATAAAATCTATACAATTTGATGTCTTGTCGTTCGAATCCCTTCTCTCCTCTTCGAATCTCCCTCTAAGTTGTATTTTTGGGGTCTATTTATAAGTTTAGGACAAACCCTAAACGTGTAGGAGACTTCTGTTTAAACCGGGAAACACTTAAACTCGTCAAAACTCGAAATTGACCAGAACCAGGAGACCAGGCGTTTTGGCTCTAAGGCCTGGATAAGGCCAGGCCTAGATTTAGGAAGCAAACGCCCCCTAACGCCAGGGCCAGGCTTTAGGAGGCAAACGCCTGGATAAGGCCAGGGTGTTCCCTCTTCGCCTCTCAAGCGTATTTTCGACGTATTTGCATCCATTTAGCTCGGTTTCCATCTCCAATTCACCTACACNACGCATCAAAGTTCCCGAGTTGTTATAACTGTAGAAATTCTTAAAATAGACCTATTTTTAGTAAAAAGTACCTCGGAATTTGAAAGTTATAATTTTCCAGAAATTGGGTGTTATGCGACGCACTATGCGACCACATAACGGGTATGCGGACCGCATAATGGTCGCATACATGGACAGATCACTGTTCAAATTGAGGACAACTATGCGGCCCAGAATGCGATCGCATTCTAGTTATGCGGACCGCATAGTTGTCGCATTCTTTCCCCTTTGATTTTGTGAGGGAGGTTATGCGACGCATTATGCGGTCGCATACCTGGGCAGTGTGTTTTCCAATTTTGGCCCATTTTGAGGGCCATTATGCGACCGGAATGCGATCTTCGGGGCTCCTAATTTCTAATTTTTAAAACTCGACCCCCTGTTCAATAAAACACCCCACCCTTTCATTTTAACCATTTTCTGAACAAAATTAGAGAGAGCGGAGAGAGGGTTCTTGAGAGAGAAAGCTTCATCTTTATCAATTGGATTTTCAAAATCACTCAGGCTTGGAAATTTCGAGTAATCATCTTCTTCTTCATTCTAACAGGTAAGAATCCCCAACCCCTTTCCATTAGTTTTCAGGTTTTAAACAAAAGGGGACTCTCATCAATTTATTCTTGAAAATATAAGTTGATAGCTTACATGCATGATCATTAATGTCCATGATCTAGTAAGAGGAAGTGGGTTGGAGTGAAAATTCACAAAGAAGGGGTTGGCAATCTAAGGGGTCACATAGCATTCGATAAAATGCCTAAGAGAGTTCGGGTTGTATTCATGATTTCCAATTCTAAGATAAATGTGTTAAATTGTGCACTAGATTGATGGTACTAGACGGTTCGATGAATTGTGAGTAGAAGTTAAAAAGGAAAATTCGACTCCAGGTATGTATGGCGAACCTTAATCTCCATAAAATCACCATGTTGATGCCCAAATATACGGTATGAGTTTCTTGTGGAGTAACTGTGAACAAATTGTCTGTGGAATGACTGTGTTGAAATGTAAGACTTGCTAAATGTTTGAATTCTAAAATGTGATGGTATGAAATGATTGTAATGAACTAAATGTGTGTATGTACATGTACTAAGGGCCATGTAACAAGTGACGAAAGAAGGTCGGGAATTGATTTAATTGAACTTCATGATCATGGCAATATCTTATATGATGCACTATTGGTAAGATTATTGTGGCTTGGCTTCTTATGAATTGTTGATTGAAATGAAATCATATTCTTGTTGATGAACACCTTTGTGGTTTAATGATTGGATGGTAAGAACTATTACGAACACGTGATATTTTGGTTGTTATGAAATGGTAGTCTTGATGGTTTGAAGCCATGTGATTGAATTGTGAACTGTTGTTGTTTCTTATGAATTGTGATGTCCGGTGGGATCGGGTTGCACGCCTCAACACGAAGGAATAAAGGTGGAATGTAAATTGTCCGGCGGGATCGGGTTGCACGCCGCAACATAATAAATGATGTTGAAATGTGATTGTCAGGTGGGATCGGGTTGCGCGCTGTAACAGGAAGTAATAAAGGTGGAATGTTGAGAAGGAACAAGGGTGGAGTGTGATTATGTTGAGATGAAAAATATGTGAGACCCTTAATTGCAATTGTTCTGCATCACTGTGTATTACGTATTGGTTTGCTTAACTGTTTGCTACATGTGCATTTCCTGATTTACTTAGAGTAAAGTTTGTTCACACATACTAGTACTATTCAATGGTACTAACGTCTCTTTTTCCAGGGGCGCTACATTTTTATATTGAATGTAGGTGGTTCCATAGCAGGAAATTCAACCCACCGCATGTAGTGCCTCCTCTCCATCCCGTCAGCTATACTGGTGAGCCCCACTTCCTCTTGGGGCCGTGTGTGGTTCATGCCACTTCCTTTTGAGTCTGTTATGTATGTAAGATATAGTCGGGGCCTTGTTGCCGGCAAGTATTGTATAAGTCCTTAGTATTCGTAGAGGCTCCGTAGACACACCGTGGGTAATGTATATATGTATTTTGGGGTAGTAACTGTGCGTGCTCGTAATCGTGGTCCACGTTGGTAAATGAATGTATGTATGTGTCATGTATGCTTTTGGGTAATCAAATGTTGAAAATGTTAAAAAGGTAGAAAGGAACTCAATTTGTAAATATATGTTTAAATACAAACTTGCTACTTCCTAAGGCATAATGTATATGGTCAACACGGGGAAATGCGTGGGGTAGGAAACGCGAGTCCAGGTCCGCTTGACTGGGGTCACCCGGTTGAGCGCCGGTCGTGTCCCTTGATTTTTGGGGCGTGACAGAAGCAAAGCATATGAACAAACCACAAGAATTTTATCCTGATAAAAATTTCCACTGCGGTACTCAGCCCGGTCCAAACATATCGAATCACAAATATCACGAGGACCTCGTCCTCAACTTTGAATCACATACCGAAAATATATCATACCAATTGAAATTCCTCCACTAATTCATCTCAGCTGATAAAATCATAACGCTAGTTGATCTCACATCTCAATGGGGTATCAAATCACGACTCGTAAACAAAATACTTAGGAAAATCACATAAAGCTTACCACGAAGAACAACAAGGACTCACTTCCAGATTCACCACTATCAAGAATGAAATAAACAACGATAGACACGGGCTACTACTCATAGAATCTTCCAACAGGAGCAAATACAAAATGGAGTGAAAAACATGGAACTCACTCATAAATGAAACAACAAATAAGGGAACTCGTCCCGACCAGCAGAACTATAATGAAATACAATTGGTGCCCCTCTGTAACACATCAGAACATACATGTGTGATAATATCTGGCACAACGGCATCCGGCCTACTATATGCAACACATCAACGGGTCGGGCCTCCCTCTCTTAGGTGCCCTACACTCACCTGAATACCCTTCTATAACACACCTGCCTAAACCCTGGAACAATCTCACCCTGTGGCTAACATCCCCACGCTCAAAACAACCTTTATGCCGACATGGCTGTGGAAAAACACACTATACGAATCCACTAAGACCCATGAGTACCTAAAATCCCATGCGAAGCTGGTAATGAAAACTGAACTGGTTGACCCACAAAACTTCTACTGTGTCGTACCTTGCCCCCATAATACGGACCAGTAGATTCCTCCGATCTACGAGGCCTCATTGCCTCCCTGAACTCTCTCTCTGATCTCGTCTGTCCTCTCGCTCCCGGTCCCACATGCACTCTAACTGGCGAGCGATCCCTACTACCTGCTAAAATGAGGCATCCTACTCTAGCTATCGAGTCCCGCTAAACCGAATGTCATGCCTGAATCTCTCAAAACTCTATGGACTCATATCCTAACTGAAACAACCAAACGAGGTGAATGTCTGGCCCACTCACTGAATCGCACGTCATGCTCCAACAGTGACACAGCGCCCTGACGCAACTGCTCAAACTCCGTGCGCTGTACATCCCGAAGGAACTGAGGTGCAACCTCCCTCAAAGCATCTCCGAAAATTGAATCCATGCTAGTGAAGCTAACTCGGCCACGTCACCCCAACTCATATGCCGCCACCACTGATCCACCCACTATTCTGAACCTGAGACGTGACAAAGAAATCCCGCTCGTCTCTACATTACCCAAAGTATGAAGAATATAGTGACACTCCTCCCGGAAACCCTAGGCACCATCTGCCGCCAATCTACTGAAAGATAGAAGGGTGGTACTTCCTATACCTCTCAAGTTCAAGGTATTCTTCCTCCGATGCTACTACCCTAACCACGGTTGAACTGAAACCAGATGTTGTGCTGCTATGACAACTGGAACCTGACCAATATGATCTCGCTACTCTGGAGTGTAGACGGTGGGAGTCTGAACTCCTCCCCTGATCTGTGAAGCAACTGGTGCACTAGAATAAATCCTGCCCGAGTCGATGTACCAATTATACTCAGAACTATACCCAGGCCTACTGAAGTCCGGGGTAGCAACAGGCACCCCCAGTATCTGTCCCCCAACTAAAACTACTAGCGACTCCCCAACGGATGCTCTGGTAAGCATCTTAACTGCGGCTCGTACTCCTCGTTAGCCTCTATTTCTGACCATTGCGACGTTTGATTTGGGATAACATCATCAAGAACCTCTGCTCGTGTCCTCACCATCAGTGAGAGAATGGAGCGATAATTTCAAACTTCAAGATCAATAAAATCGCACGGTATGAATGAAGGAAGTGAAATTGTCCTAATAGTTCCGTAGCTTCTCGAAGATAAGTACAGACGTATCCATACCGATCCGCAAAACTCTACTAAACTCGCTTATGACTCATAGCACCTATGAACCCAGAGCTCTGATACCAACTTGTCACGATCCAAATTCCCTCTGTTGGGTATCGTTATGGCACCTAGTCTTAGGGACTAGGTAAGCCTAGCAGTTACTGAATAACAACAAAAATAAAAGGAAAACTAACAGTCTTGAAATAGAATCTCAACAGAATATAAAAATGTTCCCAAAACCGGTAGTACAAGTCATAAGCTCTACGAATCTTCTACAACTTCTAAGTGCAACTGTTTGGAAACAAAAACAACAGTGTATGAATAATAAATACAAAGAAGGTGACTCTGAAGCCTGCAAACGCAGCAACAAGTTACCTTGAGTCTCTTCGGCAATCATCCACACAGCTACTACAATATATATACCTGGATCTGCACACAAAAATGTGCAGAGTGCGGTATGAGCACACCACAGCGGTGCCTAGTAAGTATCAAGACTAACCTCGGTGGAGTAGTGATGAGGACTAGTGAAGACACTACTAGTCTACAAAAAAAATAACATGAATATAGAAATGACCGAACGTTACATCTATCTAAGACTTCTCAGAATAATTCACAATAATGACAATATAAAGCGGAAGGAAATTACAGAAATCAGTCACGAAGCAGCACAAAAACACACAGAAAGATGGACAGCAAAACGAGCTGAATCGAAAGGAAACACAATACAATAGAGAACACCAATAACTCAACTCCACGTCGGTTTGTTCACATCGGGCCATTAAAATCCATAACTGGTAGAAATATTTAAACAGCAGTTCATATGAATATTTTTTGCAAATAAGATCGTTTTAGTATGGAAGAGTTTCCTTTGAAAACATACTTTCTCCAAAAGTAGATAGAAGTATATTTAATAGAGAGAATTACGTAAAACATAGTTTCTTTCAAAATACGAAACTTCCCAAAGATGCTTTCCCAATAAATGACTCTCAATTATCATTTTAGGCAAGACTAGTGCTGTTCAAATATATCTTCGATGTAAAAGTCATTCAAATATAATCATTTAAAAAAATCATTGCTTTTTCAATAATACTTTTCAATAAAATCCCTTGATCAAAATCTCCTCAAGATTTATCCACCTGAACTCAGTCCGTAACTCAGAAATTACCATGTAGTACAGGAGGAATATCAAATCTTGCCAATAAATGCAGTAAATGGCAAACAGGAACAACGGAAATAATAATGCATAAATACGGCACAGAATGTCCCCTCGTGCTAAAATAACATAAACACGACACGGAATGTCCCCTCGTGCTAAATGACATAAACACGGCACAGAATGTCCCCTCGTGCTGACATAACATAACATGGCACGGAATGTCCCCTCGTGCTAAATAACATAAACATGGCACGGCATGTCCCCTCGTGCTAATATAACATAACATGGCACGACATGTCCCCTCGTGCTAACATAACATAAACATGGCACGGAATGTCCCCTCATGATAAATAACATAAACATGGCACGACATGTCCCCTCGTGCTAATATAACATAAACATGGCACAGAATGTCCCCTTGTGCTAAATAACATAAACATGGCACGGAATGTCCCCTCGTGCTAAATAACATAAACATGGCACGACATCTCCCCTCGTGCTAACATAACATAAACAAGGCACGGCATGTCCCCTCGTGCTAACATAACATAAACAATAATTTAATAAGGGGAATCAACAATAAGAACCATAAATCACAACCTCCCAGCAAGGGAGTCAACGACGCAAACAATATCATCAATAGTATAAACAACTATAGAAATCATACCATCCCGGCAAGGGAGTCAACAATGAAAACAATATCATTAACAGCATAAACCGTAAAAGAAACCATAACATCCCGGCAAGGGAGTCAATAAGGCAAACAACATTATCAACAACGGAATAATAAGAGAAACCACACAATCCCGGCAAGGGAAACAACTATAACTAATCGCACCTAAACAGTTAACTTCACGGAATAAACTCAACTTCAACAAAGGCTCAGTAATAGGCAACATCAAGAAAATACCAATAACATAAATGTCTAACAATTTGACTTAAGTAGCACTTAAGGGAATAGTCATATAAATCATAATGTAAGACTCACGGGCATGTTTGACTCTAACGAATAGATGTTCTAACTACGGCTAGTCGAGTATAAGGCTAGATGACACTAATTATAGTCAATTAGGCAAGCTAGAAAGAAAATATAGCATGATGATAAGAGAAGTAGAATATTCAGTTAAGTCAAGTAAAGTCAAATAGCCAACGAAGGAATCCAAAAGACAAGTAATTCTAATTTAAACAGGAAGGGATGAAATTAACAATCAAGGATTCAAATGTAACAATTACAAATTATACACATGTAATATAAGAAACTACAAATCCTAAAAGGCCAATCTAATTGAAAATATGTCCGAGTACACATTGTTCACCTCGCTTACTCGGACTACAATCAACAAGGAAGACTCAATCCTAAGGGGTAGTTCCCCCACACAAGGTTAGACAAGATACTTACCTCAAAGACGATAACTCAGTACTCAAAAATAGACTTCTCGGGCGGGAAGGCCTCCGGACGGCTCAAAATTAACTAAAACAACTTCAAAATACATATAAAACGTATAAGAAACTATTCCGAATAATAAAGTTTCAATCTTTGCAAATTTATAAAATCAACCCAAAAGTCGACCCTCAGGCCCGCACCTCGGAACCCGATAAATTTTACAAAATCCGATTATCCATTCCGATACGAGTTCAACCATACTAAATTTATCAAATTCTGATACCATTTGGTCCTTCAAAACATGATTTTTTATTTTAGAAATTTTCTTTCAAAACCCACAATTCTCTCAACCCAAAACACAAATTAAATGATGAAAACAAGAACTAATTCATGAAATATAATTAATTCTAGTGGAAGAATATTTACCCATTCGATTTGTGTGAAAAAACCTCAAAGAATCGCCCAAAATCGAGTTCTAGAAGTCAAAATATGTCAAAAATGGTGAAACCCCGATTTTTGAAAGTTTATATTCTGCCCAGTGATTTAAAGCATTGCGATCGCCGACACAAGGATGCGATCGCATAGAAGAAAAATGTTGCTGGCCAAAAAGGTACTATGCGATCGCGGAGGGGGTGTATGTGATCGCATAGAGGACTGGACCCCAGGCACTGTGATCGCGTATCAGGAGGTGCGACCGCACAGGGTACACCCCCCCTCCCCCCATCTTGCCTAACCCCCTTATGCGATCGCAACTAGGCCTATGCGATCGCATAGGGCAACAGTCTTACCCCCCCCCCACTGAGACTACTATGCGATCGCAACTATACCTATGCGATCGTATAGTGTAACACACCAGACATCAGAAAACTCATTTTACACCAGATTTTTCCTAAGTTTTGCACGCTGACACCTACCCGAAACTCATCCGAGCTCTCGGGGCTCAAAATCAAATATGCACACAACCTCAAATACATCCTACGGACTTATTCGTGTAATCAAATCACCAAATTAACATCAAAACATCGAATTAAACCTCAAAATCAATGAAATATTTCGAAACTTCATAAACTTTCAAATTTCCCATTTTTTTATCCGAAACACGTCAAACCAAGTCTGTTTCTTACCAAATTTCACAGATAACACATAATTACCCTATTGAACCTGTTCCGGACTCCGGAACCATAATACGGGCCCGATAACACAGGTTTCACATCAAATTTTATTTTCAAAAGCCTTTATATTTTTCAGAAAATAATTTTCTGTAAAAAATTCATTTCTCGGACTTGGGATCTCGTAATTCGACTCTGGGCATATGCCCAAGTTTCATATTTTCCTATGAACCCTCCGGGACCGTCAAATCACGGGTTTGGGTCCGTTTACCAATAATATTGACCGAAGTCAACTTTATTAAATTTTCTAATACAAAATTATCATTTTTATCAGTTTTCACATAAAGGCTTCCCGGCTACACGTCCGGGCTGTGCACGCAAATCGAGGTGAGATAGAAGGAGGTTTTTACGACCTCGGAATACAGAATTAGCTAGAATATACGGGATGACCTTTTGGGTCATCACAAATATGTTTTGTCTTTATATATTTTCTCAGCTCCTTCTGTTTATACTTCTTATTTGCTCCTCTAACATTCCAAAAAATTCAATTCATTTTTTTAACAACTGGTTCCCCCTCTTTTGCCAGGAGGAGCTGATTTGGATCCACCACTCCCTCTATTCAACACTTCAAACACATTCTTTGTTGGTACTGAGCATAATACTGGAAACTCTTGTAGATTGAGTTCTGGTGCCATGGCTATTTCTTTTCCCTTAAGAGGAGTATTGATCTCATTTTCTCCTCTTTGTTGCTGACCCTGCACCAAATCAGTTGTTGGTCTCTCATCAACTTGTATGTGTATACCATCTGCTTCTATGTTTCTAGCCTCTGTTTCTCCATTATCCTGGTCTTTTTCCTTGTTGTTGCTATCATGTTGCTCTTGTGGCTGTTCTTTTGACACCAATTTCTGTACTATTTTCTTGTGTACTCCTTTAGGTATAATATGTTCAAACAATTAAGAAAATATTTTTTTTATGATTAATATTTGAATTGAGTTTAGCTAGTTTAAGTTTGAAAGCATAACATAATTTTTTGAAAATATGGTCCAATTAAGAAAATAGAATGCTACAAGTTATTTGAATTTGAGATGGGAAAGCTTTTAATTTTTATATATATTATATTAGAACGAGTATGGTAAAAATAGATATTAAATTCAACAAGCTAATAAATATTCACATATTGAATAATATAAAATCAAAAATAAAGATAAATAAAGAAAAAAAATTCAGATTTTTTATCATAGACAAAAAGGGTAAAACTTATTTAAATTTGATATGAGAATATTTTTTATATTATAATAAGAAAAGTCATAATATAAGTCCACATAAATCAAGTCTAATAGATAAAATAAAAAATAAAAAATAGTGAACAATAAAAATAAATTATAAATAATGTAAGGACATTTATATCAAAAGTTTAGAAAATAAAATAAAGTAAATATACAATACTTAAAAACATTGTATTAAAATTTTAAATAATTTAAAATTTTTGACCAATATTTTAAAACAAAAAATTTGTAATTAAAAATTTATATATTTATCTTATATTATCAAATAAAAGCAGTTGATAATAATATTAAATAAATTTACAAGTTAATAAAAAGCACATAAAACGCAGTAAGACTATAAATTAAATTTAAAAAATTAAAAAATTAAGTTAAATTATTAGAAATTTATCATTAGAAACGAAAGGAAAAGACTATTTGAATTTGGGATTAGAAAGTTTTTAAAACTATGATGAGAATGCTCAAATTATGAATAATACCACGAAATTAAAGTCTTATTTATGAAAATAATAATAATAAAAAAATTTAAAAATACAAACAAATTTCTAATATAGGTAATTTTACTAATTAAAATTAAAAATTAAATTTTTGTCTTAAAACTAAAAAAGAAAGAAAATTTATGTAAAGAAATAAAATGAGAATATTACTACAACATTTAGATATAATATGTTCAAAATATTTTAAAAAAAAATTTCTATGATTAATATCTGAATTGAGTGCAGTGAAAGCATATCATATTTTTTCTGAAAATGCGGTGTAATTTCGAAAATAGAATGATAAGAAATATTTGAATCTGAGATGAGATTTTTTTTTTTAAAAAAAAAATATTACGTAAAGAAATAAAATGACAGTAAAAATATTACTACAATAGTTAGAAATAATGTTAAAATAATTAGGAAAATATTTTTTTATTATTAAATAAAATATTATAAATATAAAATAAATTTTTAATATCGGTAATTTTACTAATGAAAATTAAAAATTCAATTGTATCTTATAGATAAAAAAGAAAGAAAATTTAACTATACCTAATACAAAATTAATTATAATAGAACTCTATATATTTGGAACATGATAATCAAATAGCTTATGTACTAATATTTTAGACTGATTAAAAGTTATAATTTAAAATAAAATATGATATTATTTTGGTTATAGGTAAAACGTTAATATAAAAGCTAATTAAATTTTATAGTAGGGAAGAGAATGTATAAAAAATATAGAGGTAGTGTGAGGATAATTATACTTTAAATTAATTTTAAAAAAATATAATTTAATTATATTTAAAAATATTATTGATAAATCTAAATGACTAAAATATTCTGAATAAGAGGATACAAACATAAACATATTCCAAATTTCAGAATAAAATATTTATATTTATTAAATACTATTAAAAGGATAATAAGTAAGATATTAATTTAATTATAAGCTAATACAAAACTATATGATAGTATAACAATATTAAATAATAAATAATACAATAAGTATAAGAAAAGAACAAAAAGGAAAAAGAGTTTACGTAAAAATGATGTGACGAATAAGACATATTTGACTTTCAGATAAAATTAAAGTGATAGAATTTTTTTTATTAAAATAATATGATATAATGTGCTCTAACAAGACATATCACAATATGATATGTTTAGTATTCTTTAATATTGACAGCGAAAAGAAATGCAAGTACTAAAATCAAGGGGTTAGGTTGCTATAAATATAAAAAAAAAATTGATTGTCTACTAAGATATTAGAACAATAATTTCATATCCTGCTTCATAATTAAATTTTTATGTTATATAATTTTTATCTGAGATGTTTATATTTTAAGGTTATTTGCACATGATCCAAACAACCTACATCGCAATTTAACATGATTTGTCCGTGCATTGCACGAGTACTAATACTAGTTCCTATTAAACCTTCTTTATTCACGGTTGCCGTTAGAACTAAAAACCAAAGTTTATTAAATACTTGATGGAAACTAAAAGTGCTCCTTTTGACAAACTTAAAGGACCAAAGTTACCTATGTATCTTATTAGGAGACTATTTTAGACTTACCCCAAACATAAGGGATCATTTTTGTCATTTTCTCTTTGAACGCATTCTCGATGTTTACCTAAACCGAAAAAAATTGCGATTGGCCTCATGTTAGCATTCTACGTGCATAATTATGCACCTATACATAATTTAATAAAATAACAATCAAATCAAAGTATTACTAAGCCAGGAAAAGTGGGACAAAAAGTAATTTTAAACCTAAGAATAATGGGTACTCCATTTAGATTATTATACTTATGGATTTACCCCCAAAAAAGTAAGCAAAGTGGATCCTCATTTGTCAACCTATATCATTAAAAAATTAATGCCAGACGTACATATGTAAGCATTGAATTATTAGATAAAACACTTGAAAAATGTGCACCGGTAAGTAGGGAAGGCGAGCGGTCCGGAGTGAGACGGGCAGGGCCGGTTATCTCTTAACACACAAATTTCAACCGGCCCTGCCCCACCCCATATAACAGTTCATCCGCTAACGTTCATCCGCCTCGTATCCAAACCCGCGTCCACCCGCCTCGCCCCGCCCAGCATAAATGTTTTTATTCCTATGCTTATCGATCAGAAGAACTAATATTGGCAAAAATTACTAACAACAGTCGTTAATATTAATCAGGTTTCTTACTTCTAAAATGCAAAATAAAGCATGGGCAGCAGATGGATTTTTCGAAGAATCGTTGTTAAGAAATTTGATAATATGTGGCACCAAGTACATAGAAAAGATGGATACTTGTATTTGTAATTTTGAGTTATTATTTGTAAAATTGCTTTCGAAAATGGAAGAATTATATGCACTGCATTTTACTTTATTTTGCTTCAATATATTACGTGGAATCAATTTATTGTCAGAAAATCAGAAATTTGAGTTTCCTTCTTTGATGAAGTTTTTAAACCCGCACCCGCACCCGCACCGCACCCATATAGATTTAATTTTTTCTTTTATTTTGACTCGTCACGCGCCGCACCCGCATATGTTTAAACCCTCCCGCCGAGCATGTGTCTAAACCCGCATCGCACCGTACCGCCCCATTGTAATCCCTACCGACAAGCAAAATCTATCTTACTCGAGAAAAGAAACAATTAAGTTTTTTTTTAAAAAAAATTAACATCAATTGAAAAAACATCATTAATATATAATCTACAACGGGGAGTGGGGTATAATTAGCAGTTGGAAAAAAAAGGGGAGTGACGATTTAATTAAGTGTAGTAATTACAGTAATGATAGTAACTTAGATGGAAATTAGTAAAGGCAATAGCAGTAATAATTTGGTCTGTTGTTTTATGAAAGCTGTGTTCTAACTAAACTGTACAGAACACCATGTTCCTCTATAAGTATGTTTCCCAACGATCCAGCCTTTTTCTCCCTCTCGTACGTGCCACATGCATGTATCAGTGATGTAATTTTAATTGAAATTTTAGCGTAATAAATTCATTTTAATCGATCAGAAAAGATCCTTGGTGCAATGATAAAAGTTATCGGTACGTAATTAAAAAATTATGTGTTCAAATCATGAAGATACAAAAAAAGAACAACAGCAAATTCAGTATAATTCCACAAGTGAAGTCTACGGAGAGTAGTGTGTACGCAAATCTTTCGCCTATCTTCAAGAAGGTAGAAATGTTGTTTCCGATAGACTCTCGACTAAGAAAAATCAAAAGGAAAGGCAACAACAAATACACCAATCAAAAATTCGAAGTACATAACTAACATTTAATATTATAAAATAAGCGTTTCGATTAGCTAGACTTAAAGTTGTGATAAGGAAAGATTTGAATATAAATATTATACAACTATACTGTTAGTCACAGAAGTGGACCCATGTGTATGTGTGAGGGGTCATCGGACCCCATAAAATTCGGCCGAAATTCTCTATATATACACATATATATCTTGAAAATGATTAATTTAAAGCAATTGGCATCCTAAACACTAAAAGTATTTAGGGAGCACTGGTTGAACAGAATAATATGCTTCGTCACGTAAAAATTCTGAATCCGCCTCTGATTAATCATACTACTTAATAAGTGGGAGTTGAATATGAGGGGATAAAAAAAATATGACTGTTATTGGGTTTCCTTTTTCTTTTCCTAGAGCAAATGCACAACAAAACTTACCTCGACGGGTTAGTGGGCGATTAATAAGGCACATGATCGTGATTTTCATTGCACTTTGAAGGGATGCTAGCCTAAGGTCGACTACAGTGGTCGAGCTTAAAAAAACTTTCTTTAGTAACTTAAAAGAATTAAAATTTAAAAATCATAAACTTTAAATTCCGATTTTGCCTCTAATCTAATCTCTATTTTATAGAGAAAGAAAAACTTGAGAGTTTGTATTATTGCTACTCTTACAACTTGTTTGGATGGTTGTTACATATCGTTTCATAATGTATCATATTTGTATTGAATTGTTCTATACTGTATCGTTTGATGGATACAAATGTTTGGATAGATTGTATCGTTTATCGTTGTTTCATGATATCATGCACTAGCAATATGAAGAATAAACTTGTAATATTATAAAGAAAAATTATGATACAGGGTAAATTTATTATATAAAAAGATAGGGTAAATGATAAAATAAAATTATTTAATAATAATGAAGGATGAGATGAGAGAAAAAGACAACGTAACGACGCGACCACATCAAATCAGTCGTTACATAAAGCGACACATTTCGTCGTTACGTAACGATAGATTTAACGATACGATATAACAAAATTTAAGTAACAATCAAAACAAACATTATATTTAAAATAACAATACGATACAATACAATAAATAACAACCATAAAAACAAGTTGTTACAAGCGAATTAGGTCGACTAATATTAATATATATAGACGTTTTTGGTTATTCTGAAGGTTTTTTAGAGAAAGGGTACAAGTCCCCTAAATTAATTTGTCGAGTATATGTTGTTTGAGAAGTTTATCTTTTAAAAACTTGAATATTATTTTGGCAATCTGTCAATTTGAATTTAATGCATTAGTTATTTTGAATTGAATATGGCAATAAGCTAAAATAAGAAAATAAAAAAAATAAAAAATAGTTGGCAGAGAATCTGGTACTTAAAAGTGAGGTCACCAAAAGTGGGAACTGTTACGTCAAAGTGTACGGACGTTGATATTTTGGCCCGTTGCCAATGAATCATGTGGTTCGACCTTTCACTTTATACGAAATAATGTTATTAAATATATTTTCAACCATCTTAAATTGGAGCAAATAGTAATGTCATATTAAATATAGTATTAATTAGAAGAAATATCTTACTTGATTTTAATAGAACATAAAAATGTTTGAC
Source organism: Nicotiana knightiana (assembly GCA_005239525.1). Taxonomy (NCBI): domain Eukaryota; kingdom Viridiplantae; phylum Streptophyta; class Magnoliopsida; order Solanales; family Solanaceae; genus Nicotiana; species Nicotiana knightiana. The sequence goes on from ML420186.1 coordinate 14,998, forward strand.
GAAAACGCGAGTACTTTCTTTAATTTACCATATAATTAAAAGGATTGAGACGAAGAATAAAATAATATAACATCTTCAATTTATTCATCTAATTTTAAACCATAAAAGATCTCCTTAAGTGGTGCAATTTATAAGATATGAAGTCGTTTTACACCATCTTCCCAACCACTATCTTTTCAGTTGTTTAACTACTTGTATTTTTAATAGAAGGTGATTTTTCCCCGCTATTACGACACTAGGTTAATTTTTTTTTTTTTTACGTACGTTGAAATGTAATGCATATGGGCGGTTCAATGATATTTGTGGCCTAAAACCAAACTTTAATGACGGGTCTTAAAATTTTTGTTATAGAAGAAAACTCATAATTCTATTTGAAATTTATCTTTCTAACTTTTTGAGATGCGAAATTATTAATAATTTTCTTATAATCGATTTCTTCTAATAATTCTTTTTCAAATGATAATATAGCTAATCCATTTAATTTTTCTTGAGACATTGTTGATCTTAAGTAAGTTCTTATTAATTTTAATTTTGAAAAACTTTTTTTCCACTGAGACAACTGTTACAAGAATTGATAACATTGTTCTATAAGCAATATAACCATTTGGAAAAGAATCAGTTCTTTTTATATGATTAAGTATATCGATTAGAATATCATTTTCTACATGTATTATTTCCGTTAAAACTTTTAATACAGAAAATAAGTCTAAACCATCAATATTAGAGTGACTATTATGTTTCAAAGAACATTCAAGGTTAAGACAATTTTTCTCTAAGTTCTCATCATCTAGAGATCTAAATTTTTTGTCGGAAACCAAAAATATTTTCATACGCTTCAAATTGTTCAAATCTATTTTGAAGTGAAAAAATAGCTTGTCTACGGTATAAGAAGTAATTAACTCTAAAAGATTCTTCAAGAGACTTTGTAATTTCATTATCAACATTCTTATCAAATTATTTCTTTCTATATATTATTCTACGTTTATTACGAAATTTATGTTCTATATTCAACTCATATGCAATTTCCTTAGCAGAAATCATAGCAATTGCAAATACTTCTTCTCTATATTTTTTGAAAAAAGAAATCAAACGCCTAAGTTAATCTGTGGCAACATCAATATGCATATCTTTTGAACGCAAATGTTTGCTAACTGAATTAACTGCAAATAGTATATCATACCAAATAATCATACCCAGTAAAAACTCAAAATTTTCAAGCTCATAAGTTGCTAAACAACTCGCTTAATATTGTTTAAAAAAAATGGACAAATACATTAACTGTTAGAAAATTTTGGGGCCCCTGCAAATAAGGGGCCCTAAGCAAGTGTTTTACTTGCTTGACTATTAGGCGACCCTGAAAATGCAGAATCAGAATTTATATTGTTTTTAAGAAAATTATGTGGTTTCAAAAGGGAAAAGATAAACTCTTATACCATAAAAAGATATCCATTAAAGTAGAATTTTATTGAATGTCGGGGCGGATCTAGTGAATAAGCTAGGAATTTTTTCCTTCCTATACCATGTATGAAAATTTATTACAAAAAATGTGCATAGTTTGATATTTACCCGCCCTGTTAATAGTTATTCTACAAAAAATATGTCATTCATTAAATACCGAATAATAGGAGTTGTTTCCTTCCTATTTAGGTGCGCTACAATTATGGANTAAGGAGTATATATTTTAATTTTCAGTTAAAAGTTGTTTGACCCATACAAAAGTTTCATTAACTACATAGCAATATAGACCGTACCCAACGTACATATATATTAAACCCTACTCTCGTGAATAACCAAAATAATTAGTGAATGTTTTGGGTGGGTATTTTAGTGGACAAATAATTTTTTTTCTTTTTTGCTAATACGGAATACTTATAATTAACTTTAAAAAAAGGAGATTTAAGAGAGTTATTACAAGCTGGACTATTCTCGTTGTTACATATTATTTGCTTCTCTATACACATGCTTAACTTCTTTTAGCATTTCAGCTTTATCTGAAATAAGTTTAGTAAATATTTAGTTTATTTTTAATCAAATGAAACGGCTATAATATTTGAGTACCTTGGTGATACTTTCCAAACACAACTGGTTTTTTTTTTTTTTTTTCAAAATTAATTCNGCAAATACTACATCGTATTGTTCTGACAACTAAGTGAATGTGCTTCCAAAAGACAGTCTACAGGAAGAATCACTTGCAGGCAACAACATCTCTTTTGAAATTGTTTCCTTTTCCAATGCAAACAGTCTCATTAACAAAGAGATTAAATGCTTCACATTCCGGTTGATCAAATGGATTCAAGCATTCCCTGCGGAACTCATTTTTTCTGCCTTTTCTTTTAGCCATACATTCGAATTGTTCTTGTTCTTCTTCTTTTTCACATATAACTATTTCAGCCACAGATTCAAACTCATTTTTTCAGGCATTTTTCTGTCATCCTCACAAATCTATTTCTGCATTTTCANTTCAAAAGTCAAATTCAAACGCCACCAAAAATATTATTCCTAGCTAGTAGCTTGTATAGTTGTATTATCTAACCTTAGGTATGGACCAATTTTAGTAGTAGGTACGCCATATGATACACGTGGAATTCCAGAGATTACATTGAAGTTTTTATCGAAATTTTTTATGCAACTCGAATATTACGAGGGCCACAAATTCAATTTTGATTTTTTTTTTTTTAGAAAATAGAGTAAAAGCAAAAAAAAGTTTGTAAACTGAATATTTTTCTTATAAATGGGTCCATGCGATGTAAATTCAGATAATTATATGCTAATTGATATCAAATACCGAATGCAGGTGAAAAATAAAATGTTTTCTTCCTTATATTTTGGTAATAAAGTTTGAAAGTTGTTAACATGAAATGAAAGATGCAACAAAAAGTAGAACAAAAAAAAAAAAAAAAAAGGGNTCATTTTATCCTAATTACTCATGAAAGTAGTGTCACACGATTACAGTTTTCCATAACAATGCATTTTTTGCTAATTAAGGACATGTTCTTTGTTTTCAATTGAACAGTGGATATACGGGAGAGTTTCGTGCCTCGTTTTCGTTATAGAATATTTCTATATATCGTATTCATGTTTATTTCAATAACGGCGGTAGTAATATCAGCAAAGATGTCGAACATGTCCTACAATCCCAATTATGCTACAATTGAATGGGAATTGGGATATTAAAATTCAATGTACCTAGTTTGTAGATATTTTGTAGATAAATTGTAGGTTATTTGTATTTTGATTGTAGATGCTTTATTTTTTATGTTTTCACAAATCAAAAATGACTAAAACTTTCTACAAATCTTCTGCAAAAAAATGCAATTAAGTCGAAAATCCCAATTATGCTACAATTGAATGAGAATTGAGATATTAAAATTCAATGTACTCATATTGTGATTGTAGATGCTTTATTTTCTATTTTCACAAATAAAAAATGACTAAAACTTTCTACAAATCTTCTGCAAAAAAACGCAATTATGTCGAAAATCCCAATTATGCTACAATTGAATGGGATTTGGGATATTAAAATTCAATGTACCCAGTTTGTAGATATTTTGTAGATAAATTGTAGATTATTTGTATTCTGATTGTAGATGCTTTATTTTCTGTTTTCACAAATCAAAAATGACTAAAACTTCCTACAAATCTTTTGCAAAAAAAAACGCAATTATGTCGATAATCCCAATTTTGCACAGGAAAACAACTATCATTCCCATTGAGTCAAGAACAATGTACTTGCTTCTCGAATTAAATCGTTTGATAAAACAACTTTCAAACAAAATCTATAGGAAATGGAAGCAAAACAAAATAATTAGTTAAACTGATATTATAACTGATAATCACGAAATGGCTCAAAAGTCAAAACTCATTTTGAAAGGAAGGACGAAGAAAGCAACGTGATCATAGTTCGTGAATAACAACTCAATCAAATCAACAAAACCATTACAAATTGGTAGTTACTAATCTTACCGTATTTAACAAAATTAAAAGAGAGATCGGGACTAGTCGCATTCTCTGTTTGTTTCTATAACAGAGGAGTAGTTGCAAAACCCTAGGCCAAGAAGAAAATGGAGAATCAAAGCAAAGTAAAGCGAAGAGAGCAAAAGTCGAAGCCCAAANGGTTGGTCCCAATGTCACAAGGCACAAAAAATACTGTACCATGTGAAACTACAGTAGAAATTAAATTAAAAAATTGTAATATTATCCGTATCTTTCTTTTCCTTAAGAATCTATTTGAGTGTAATTTTTTTTTTTGTGCCTCATGTTTAACTTTCATTAGGATAAAAAAGGACCCTAGGCCAATTTGCTTATTTTGTAATAGGAAATAAATTTTGGACCATAATGGATAGAAAAGACATGTGATTCTCAAATTTCTCCTTCTTTTACGGGTAAATAATCTAACTTTTTACCAGTATATGTATCTGAAAATTCAGAATGTAAAGTTCTAGTAGTAATTAGAAAAGACTGCTAAATAGTTCAATCAAATTCTGAGAAATCTTGGACGAAGTCGGTTTCACCTGTACATAGAAAATCCATCTATAAAACTTGACCAAATTAAATTAATTCTCAAAAAATCAAGAACAAGGAAAAGGAAACACCTTTTTTCTTTCTTTTATTCTTTCAACTCATTTGGCTCAATAAGAACAGTTGTGGAGCGGCATAGTGTTCATAAAATACTAGGTGATCTTTTTTATCTGTCCACGCTTTAGTCGATCGAATTATCGGATATACCTGTTACGATCGGGAGATAACAAGTTTCTTATATCCGTGAAATTCAGTGTACGCAAACTGATCTGAACACATTTTCGATTATTAAAAAAAACCAAGAATACGTGTACAGAGAGAGGGTATAGACCGTAAAGAAAGAGATGATGGAAAAAGAAAAAAAGGGGAAATGATTACAAAGGCATTGGGAGAGGAAAAGAATCTCGTAGAAAAGGGAAGAAATATTTGTCGTCCTACAACAATGATTATACCTCTCTTTTTTTTCTCACTTTATTTTATTTTTGGCTTTGGCCTTTAGGTAAAAGAACATGAGTGGAGTGAAGCATAACAATTGGTTTGAACCGTTCAATTCAAAGTAGAACAGTGAGGTTTTACACTTACGACATAGTTAGGTGAGCAGTCAGTCTGTTTTAGTATTTGGACAATGCATAACTACACCTTGCCGACAGGAATTTCTGTCTCTCCACTAAATCGGTAATTACAACTAAATGGCCCCATATCCCCCAAATAAAGCTACCATATACGCCTTAATAGCTAAACCCACCCACCCACCACAATGCCCCTCAAGGTACACAACCCCCTTCTATTTCTCGGAATATCTCGTACGAACGTCGATTAATTTTACGAGTCTTTATACGCCTGATCAGATGGAAAAATTCCAACCTCGATTAATTTTACGAGTCCTTATACGCCTTATCAGATGGAAAAATTCCAACCACCGGCATCGGTTGTCTTTTACTTTTTCATAATTAATATAGTGTCTAGGTCAGCTTGCGCATACATGAAAATCCATGGGATACCTATCACTCAGTGGTCCCTTCTATTATTCTACATTTCTACTTCTACTCACTACCACCCACCCCGTAAAAGTGCAACACCAAATTGTTCGTTTTTCAAAATTTTAAACTCTTATATAAATAGTCCAAGTACAAAGGTGGTTATTTGAATTTTAAAATTGAACATATTTTGTGAAAATACATGGAAACTTACTACTGTAAAATATATAGATATTTAAAATTTTCAACCATATAAATTTACGATAAATTTTTTTTTAGTGAGCATACATTTGTTGTGTATATGCGTCTATTCAGCAGTTAGGATCTAGCTATAGATACAATTCTCATTTCTGTCAGGTTGTGCTTGAGACTTGGACATTCCGTACCATGTTTCTCAAACTAACCCCAAGTTCTTAGGGGTTGTTTGGTTCATCGGATAAGGTGGGATATCCATGTTTGGTCCAAATGAGTGCTTTACCAAAGTCTTCAAATACAGTCACTCATTGCATTCATCTCTGTCACGGACCTGCCTAATTTCGACTCTAAAAACTAGCTCGTGAGATGAAGAATTGTAAAACAATTATAAGATGCCCTGTTTGAGGTGGGAGGGCGTCACGCCCTAACCCACCCAAATCCGCAACGCCCTCGCCATCGGGAGACTGGCTCTGATATCACTCTGTCACTGTTGCACTAATAATATATGTATGCTATGGCCTATGGACGATTTTTACTTTAGTGAGGAAATTCACTTTCAACAGTATCTCTAGCTAACATGTAGCTAAAGTAGCCAGGTTAAGACTTTGAGATCAAAAGTTTACATGTACATTTCTACCTGTAGCAAATAATTTTTTTCCAAGTTAAATGATTCTTTACAGTCCCATTATATAGTGGTCATTGAAAATTTTCTCTTCATCATTAAACATTATGATACATCCTCAAAAATTTGCTTTAATTGGTATAAACAGCATGTACAGAATTTGGCACAGTCACCTGTGGTGGTTAAAAGTAGTTAGCATAAGGAAAAAAGAGGTCTCGTACAAAAATCAATCAATACCTAGAAACTCCACAAAAGAATGTTAGGGAAAAAGGAAATAAGCCTTTCCCTCGAAGGGTATCTCTCTTTTATGGTGCTATCATACTATAGTTTAAGATAAGAAAGAAATAAAGATAAGCTCTTTAAAAAATAATAGTATGAAACTTGTGTTAACAAGAATAGCAAATGTGGTCATAGAATCTCTTTTTGGTAAGCTTAATCCTAATACAACCTATTTTTAAAAGACACTATAAGTGACAGAAAAGTAAACAGCCACCACTTTCTCAAAGGAAAGGAGATTGTTCTAACATTGTCCCTAAGAGCTTTCCAAGAACTGGTTGATGCCATATTAGAAAATTTGATGGAAACAAAGCAAAAGTCAAAAATCAAACATACTATCAAGTCACCAAAGAGTATATATTTCTTTCGGAAAATGTCTCTCTGTCCGTCCAAGGTAGGGTAAGGCTGCGTACATCCTACCCTCTCCAGACCCCACTTGTGGGATTACACTACACTGGGTTGTTGTTGCAGCAAAGAGTATACTATATTTCTTCAATGTTCGTGAATATGGTAAAGTGAACTCAACGAAAATGTGGGAGGCGTCAAGCTAAATCAAACTCTAAGAATCAAAATGATATAAAGGTTATATATGCAAATTATGATGAATGTATCATTGAAAGATTAAAACCACAGTGAAATGCGGATAAAATTTTAACTGTTACCGGGTAATGATGGTTTTTCGTTTATGAAAGTCTTCTGCAACCAGCAAAAATTAGTCAATCTTCGTTGCCATATCTCTATCGAGCATCTCTTGTGTTGCTTCATGCCGACAATATTCTTCTACTTTGGGTCCTCTCACAACTTTTTCGCAATGATGGGAAGCATCATCCAATGACCCTGCATGTAATATCACAAGTTTTGAAATGTTTAAGTGAGAAGTTAAACCAAAGGTGATTTAACTTAAGAGCCTTATTTTCTCTCTCCAAAAACAACCAATTTTTAGAAAGACTTCCACTTCTTTCGCGGTAGGGGTCCATCGTATTCCACTCAAAACAAGAGTCAGTTGTTGGAAGTGCTCTTCCAGCTATAAAGATTGATCAAAGGGACCTTGAGGGAAGGGGTTGTTGCCAAAGCTAGCAAAAAACTTGTTGCATAGGGCTCCATCAGTCTTAACAACCTCAGACTTTTTAATCAAAAGTGCGCAGGTGAAAATTCTTGAATAATGTCCTTTCTCTGATCATTTTCATAGTATCCTCTTCACATGATTTAACAGTTTTGCCAACCAAACATCTTATGGTGGTCTATCCGATGTGACTATGACCTTGTCAAATACATCTGCATCAACCAAAATTAAGTAGCATTGCACATAAGTCATACTTCAGCTGATAAATGGTAATGGCTTCCTGCTGAAATAATACTGTCACAAAATTAGCTAAAAGACCGGTGTCAAATTTGCTCCTAACCAAAAGAAAGACTAGCATCTAATGCCAAGAACACGATAAAAAAAGAGGAACAAAAGTAGAGAAAACTCATGAGTCTGAAAACAAATAAATAGATTGCTGGACAATCATATGTATCAAATTCGGACCAAATGATATTTTATCACTGTTTGGTAACTCACCAACTTTGGGTCATTGCTCAAACCAGACCGTGCCAGAATGATATCGAAAGCATGGGTTGACACCAGATCCAAAGATGGTGCGTAGTGCAGAGATACAGCATAGGTACAGAGCCTACAGCAAAACCTCATCTGCGATCATCATTCAAGTTCCTCGTACAAAAAGGATAGGCTGTGTCTGAGGTCAAAGTTCTTCATTTGCCTCTTGATGGCACATCCACACATTGTTGCATTTAATTACCGCGGTCACATCTACTACCTGAGTCTGAAGAACAAGAACTGAGCATGGGATTTTCAGCAAAACCAAAACGGAGTGGAATTTTGGAGGGAACATGTTAACTGTTTTGAAATACCATTCAGCAGATCATTGTAGGAGATCATTTAAGTGTAAATTAACTTTTGGCCCAGCATTAGACCAATTATCTGTCCAGCATAATGAGGCTACTTTTGACTTCCGAATCTACCATTGAAATATGACTTGCAAATTTCTGTCAAAATAAGTCCTTTGAGGTACCTTAATCTGGATATAACTAAACAATGACTGCGAACAGAATGTAGCTTTAAGCCAAAAACTGAACGAACTTTTATCAAATTAATAGGATCTATTCAAGAGTAAATTTCTGATCTTACAAGAAAAGGGAAACAAAAACCTTTCCCTCTACATCAAAATTTATGAGTTCCAAAACTACCTAAGAACAAAAGCAGTACAAACATTTCTGTCCTGCAACTTCTCTCAATCAGCTTTTTCTTAGCAAGCAAGAAGCTGTTCTGCACATCACTGATTTTAAGTGTGAACAGCTCTGCTCATGCAAGAAAGCACGACAGTGGAAAGAATTTCATTTCTTCAGAAAAAAATTCCTACTAATGTAGTCATAAATAAATAAGAAAAAAGGAACACTACACAGAGGATGTATCAACAAAAACCTCATTTAGAACATCATCCTCACTGTTTGCCAAGGAAAAAAGCTCAGCATCTTTATCTTCATCATTAGAACAATCCCTCCTCTGAAGCTTTGAATGAGCAGCAACAAATATCAACTTTTGCGCCTTGTCCATACCCACTCTTGAATGGGAATGAGCATTCGCCCATCTCAAGAAAGACCAGTTGCACTTATAACCACATGAACTTGCACGAAGGAAGATTAGCCTAACTGCCACCTTGCCAAGTGACTTAAATTCAGTTAGGTGAGTTTCCCACACAAGTCTGCTACTTTGTGGATTTGCAATTTTCATCTTTCCAGAGCTGGCATCCCTTTGTTTCAATTGTACAGCTTGAGCATACACAGGATCAAGTCCTTCAGTTCTCCATTTCATAAGCTCCATTAACGCAATGTGAGCCTCTTCCCTAGAGACAAGCCGCGTTATGAGCTTGTCCACGTCTTTCTCTTGCTCTGGTGTCAGACATTTAAATGGAGGCAAGTACTTGCCACTATTGTCCCTAATCAGATAGAAAGGGTCAAGTATAAAGGCAGCAGCCCAAGCAGGATGATAGTTCTTGTTAAATCTCCTTTCAATCACCCTCTCTACTGGTCCCTCGACAACGTGAAACTTCGAACACCAATCCTTCACTTTCACCCTAAGTTCCTCCCAAAGAGGAAGGCACTGCCCTATACGCGGCTTCTCTGTCTGGATATCCTGTGCCATTGTCTTAATCAGTTTTACCAGTGAATGCACTGCTTCAAGTTCATTCCAAAAATGTGGACTCCTCATCATCTCTTCGATATCTCTAGCAATTTGCTCCTCCATAGACAATATCTTATAGGATTCATCCAACAATACCAATTGAAGTGCACGCGCAGAGCTCAGTATATCCTCCACTAATGTGTACACAGGTTCAAAATCTGATCTTTCATAACTACGCAATGGTACTCTCAGTAAACTAGCATGTCCATACTCCTGCAACTGATACTTGTGAAAACTATTCCGAACTTGAGACTTGTTATTAACAAAATTCGCAAGCTTTAGACAATTCCCAGTTACATTATTTAACAAAGGAAGCTCCTTACCGAAATCCTTAACCAAACAATTAAACGCTTGATACTGACAAGAAAGGTTAACCATCCAATGATGCTGATTCTCTAAGTTCCTCAAAGCCTTGGCCTTAAACTTATCTGCCACTATACCTACACATTGGTGCAAATTGTTGCCACAAATTTCAGAAATGGTCTCCATAAAAACCTCCTCCGCATACTTAGAATGCACGTATCCACTAGTGAACACTGCCCTTCTAAACACACTTGTCCCGTTGGGAAGATTCACAGACAAATTAACCAAATTCTCTTCACCATAATTCTTCAACTTCCAACCATCGGATGCAATCTGAAAGAACATAGCATCACGAATCTTCACCTCGGATTCAACCTTTGCTTCCTCATACTTAGCATCCAATCTTGAACCCACAAAATCTCTCCTTGAGAGTGGCGGCAAACCAACTTGGCTTAAGAAAGATTTAAACTTTGGATGCTCAAGACTCGAAAACGAGACCGACCCACAACATTCATAGACCCAATCAGCAAGATAATCAAGTGCAGAATCAATTTGGGATTTGCTTAATGTTGGGCCAGGTGATGCTTTAGGACTCTTTAGCTTTTTCACACTATCTTCTAGCATAGCTAAAGCACCTAAATCCTCTTTACCACCTGACAACATCAAATGCTGATGTGCATACACACCACCACCACTACCAACTGTACAACCACCACTGCCTGCCGTACAAACACCACTGCCACCAGTAGCAGTAACAATTGTCGTAGCCATTGAAACAACAGGGGAATAGGCTAACTCAACCGCAAATCTAGAGGGATCAACAATTGCTAAAGGTGGAACTTGGTACGACGTCGTAGTCACACTCCCCCCACCCCCAGTTGAACTACCCCCACGTACCACACCACCACCACCACCAGAAGAGCTCCGTTTACGGTGATTTTGCTGGGTTGGTGACGGAGTTAAAGTGACGTTAGTAGTAATTGGTGGTACGGAAGAAATGGGCTTTGCAACAGAGTTGCTGAAATTAGGACAAGTCCCTCTTTTGAGATGTTCAGAGGCAGTTCTTGAAGGGTTAGAAGCAGAGAAAACGGCGTCGCATAAAGAACAACGGAGTTTAACAGCTTTAGGAAGTCCAGTATCAGAATTATGGACCAAAATAGGCTCAAGGTGAGCCCAATACCAAGCCCCTTTCCCTTTTACAGCTTTTGTCCGTACCATCACAAGCCCTTCGTACCTCTTATGCACTGCCTTAGCATTAAGCTCGTCGACCGAACCTCCGCCGCCGCCGCCGCCGACGGTGGAGTCCACGGTGGTTAAAGCTGTGGTTGTATTTGGTGTAGCAGCCATTTCGTAAAATTACCAGATAAGCCCCTATGAATATTATTAATTTATGATAAATTAAAATGCAAAGGACGTGGCTTTATGTAAAATTGGTGTATTGAAGGGGCATTTTTTGGGCATGCATTATTTTTAGCCGGGAAATGTCGCCGGCAAAGGAGGGAAAGTGGGTGACGGCCGGTGGTCCATTATAGAGAGAAAAAGTGTTTTGGACTGTAGTGGTCCTCCTAAGACTCTTTATATGGTTTTTGACACGTTTTTTTTTTTTTTTTGGCTGTGTTCGGAGGAAATTTCGAGAAGTTTCTGTAGAGAGATACGAAAAAAGTTCCTGGTCGGAGTTTTGCCGGAAACGGTGCCGGAGAAGAAGAAGAGAGAGAGAGAGAGAGAGAGTGGTGTAGTTGAGAATTGAGAGCAGGCTTTGGTCTTAACACATAGGCGCCTGTTTACTGTTTGTTTGACGAATGGAACCTTCGTATGTTCTAGCCCTCAATATCAGGCCGCTAAATAGTTTGGTTTTATAAATTGGTATATTTTCGTCATTATACATTAATTTATATTTTATAACAAGTGAAAAAAAAAATAGTTCTCCTAATAAACTTCTAGTCCTGATTTATTTGATATATTATGCCTATGGAAAATTAATCTGATTATCTGACTAATTCTTTAACTAAATAAAAAAAAGTTATGAAACTTGAAATAATCAACTCTAGTCTGGTTAATTTAGCCTAAAAATCATTAACTAGACTACTGTTTGATTTCAAGAAACAGGTCAATGGAAATAATCTTTTTTCTCATTTGTCTTAAAGAATTTGACGACGGTGAAAAACTAGACTTTTTGTCTTAAAACAGAATTAAAACTGGATGTCGAATATTTTTCACGTATAATTTGTTTATTGACATGCATGCTGCCATTTTCCTAATGTGTTATCACAATTTATTACTCTTTCCGTTATGTTATTATCATGAAATTCCTACGCATATTTAGCATAAAGGTTGTGTGACTCATTGTTTACTTATTCTTTATATTATTATTATTATTATTATACAATAGACGTGAATTAAATGTGATAACGTATATTTATCAAATACATTCCTTCACAAAATCACAATTGACTTAGTAGTAGTTTGCGTTCATAAGCGCTAATCTTTTCTGAATAAATCTCATGAAGTTCGAATTTACATCCATCTTAATTTTTGTAAATTTTATAGACGTGTCAAATCAATTTTTGACACACCAACTCAAAAAATAATGACTTAAAAAATTTTAAATTCAAATTGAAGCTTTAAATGGATCTTTAATGATAGTCCTCCTCAAAATAAAGATAGAAGTTAATTAGTCAAAAGAGTTTTGTTTAAAGTTGTATGTAATATGTGAAAATTTTATTGTTATGTTTTGAATTTAAAGTATAGTGCATTATTCTAAGTATGAGTTTTATTTCATAAAATTTTCCAACTTTTATTTGGTAAAAGAGAATGAGAATACATACAACTCATAAAAGTCTATATTAGGGTGGTAATATATGATTAACACTAGCCAGAATACTGTAGTGTACCATAAATGTAAAATTACTATAAATATACTGGATACTAAAAATGAGGAGTCACGAATCTCTTTTATGATTTCTTTATAAAGGAAAAAAAACCAATGCATAATTGAGGAGTTATTATGACATCTTACAAGCAAATTCAATTAAATGAAAATGAACTGTAGATTTGGTGAATGCCCCTCCTTTTTCTACTTCTTTTTTTAACTCCAACTTCCTCAATATTTTAAAATTATTATTTAGTTGTCTTTGTCAGGAGTCTTTTTTGGTGGGAAAAAGGGCATGCGGGCCAGGAGGAGTCCTTTCTCCTTTGTTTGTTCGTTTGTTTGTTTCCCTTATTTTTGTAACGACAATAAAAATTAGAAAAATAATATTGTATAGCCGTTAATTTTTGTATCGTATATTTTTTGTATATATATATATATTATATATGAAATATATATAAATATTATATACTTTTACGGTTACCGAATATAAATAATTTTGGCGGCGGCCTAAAATTGATCTTTGCCGAAGAAAATTTGTGCTAATAATTTAAAATATTTTTGAGGAAAAAGAAGTTTAATACTGTGAGCTAATTTGGATGTCCTATTTGTGCCTTGTTGTTCATGTGTTGATAAAATCAAATAAAGACATGAAAAGGGCAACCTAATTAAATTAAATAAATTTCCTCCAGTTGTTCTTCATTTTCTTGGAGCATTGTTGACCAAAATCAGAAAATATAAAATGTGCCTGCAAAAAGTTCACCAAATCTATTTGCAATCAACCCCCTTTTTCTTTTTTCTAATAACACACGAGGAACCATTATTGTGATGATGTAACATTTTCACTAGTATAGATTAAAATTTTAAATTTTTTAATGGGATTAACTCTGTAATCATGTAAGTGAAGCTCATACAGCAAACACTTGATCATTTTCTCAGAAGTAAATTAAATCTAACATTTAAGAGAATAAAATGTTTGACATTTTAGCAAATGTTCACTTATACAGGGACGGAGCTAGGGGTAAAAGAGCTTCATCCAAACACCTTTTGCAAAAAAATTAATATATATATATATATATATATATATATGAGATCATATTTCTTTTATGTATATATATTTATTAAACGTTAATCCCCTTAACTTCTTCGTGTTTACTTTTTTTTTAATTATTTGAATTCCTTTGTAACTTTATTTATTTATTCTTGTTTTTACATACTTTGGCATGAAGAAGTACTAGGTGCACTTACGAGTTATAGCAACTAGGGAATTTTCAAACATAACATTAATTCCAAGTCTACATCAAATCAATTTTTGGCTCCTATAAATGAAGAAACACCTACTATCTTCTTGAATAACATAGCCCTTCTTTATATCTTTTGAGAAGACTTTTCAATGTAGACAAACTCAATTAACCTTATGTGTTATTATTGTATTATTTTTTGTCTCAACTTTTAGATCCGAAATTACCGCTTGGTGAGATTATTTTAGGCTCCAACAGAATTTAAAATTTTGGAAATGCATGAGTGTGATTTTTGTTGACTTTTTCTTTTCTATTCATAAAAAAATCAAAAATTTTATACTTATCTTTTTTATTTGACCATACTATATTATACTCATTGGCCGCAGTAATCTAGATTCGCATCATAAAGGACTCATTTATGAGATAAGCATTCTTTCAAACGTGTTTCATCCGAGTAAAAATAAAGGAATTTCATTTCTCAATGGCGACTTTATAATTAATCAAATAAAGTATCATAAAAATAAAAGGAATGGAGTACAATGAACATTTAAACGGAGAAATATGATTACACATTCGAACTCTTACGAAACTGTATAATTTACCTACAAATGTTATTTTACCTAGTGGGGTAAAAGTGAAAATAATAATGACAAAGGTGGTATACTATGTAAGATTCTAACACATGTGTATGGTTTAGATTGAGAGGACAACATTCTTTGAAGATGTCTCCCAAGAGGAAGAAAAAAGGAAAAGGAAAAGGAAAGCTAAGAATAAAGTCTAAGAAATAATGAGGAAAAAAAAGTATATAGTATGTGGATGTGTATAATTCTCTTTCCTTTTTAAAAGGTAGATAGATAGAGAAAAAAAAGGAAGAAGGGGCCAATGAATGAGAAAAGCAAAATAAAATGGGAAAGCCATCACCACATGATTTTAGGACAATAAATCTTCATTAGCCCTTTCCATTTTTCCCTTCCATCTGGATCTCACTTTCCTTTATTTTTCATATGGACATTTCCTTTCTATATTAAATTAAGGACCCGTTTGTTAGTAGATATTTTGTTTTTTTGTCAGAAATTTATTTTAAAAATATATTTGTTTTAAAAACTATAAAGTAGTTTTGACCACCTTTTTTTTCAAATTTCAGAAATTTTTGTTTACCTACTCACAAAACTGCAATATTTTTTCAATTGAAATGCATGTCCAAATATAATTTTGAATATTCCCTCCGGTCCAAAATAAGTAATTTTTTAGTTATTTTTATAAATATTAAGAAATTCACCTTTTAACATTAATTAGCAATGAAATTGACCATGTTAACCTTCACTATTTCTTCACATAAACACTCCTAACACGTACTCCAACATTATTTACTCCAAGGGCAATGTAGGAAAAAAATAATTAATGTATTCTTGAAATCTAAAAAAATCACTTATTTTGGACCACACAAAAAAAAGCTAAAAATCACTTATTGTGGACCGAATGGAGTATTATTTTTCAATTTAACTCCAAATACTACCTTTTTTCAAAAGTTACAATTTTTATGTCCAAACGGCTACTAAAACTAATAGTATGATGCATAGCTTGTGTAGAAGTCTATATCGATACGATCAAGGATTGTAGTAGATGGACAAGTGAGGATTGCTCAGTTGGTAAATCACCTCCACACACGACCGTTAGGTCCTGGATTCGAGTCGCACTGGAGGAGAAGAGTGGAAACACTTTAGATCCTCCTAAACTGGGAGGGATTCTTTTTTTTTTAAAGCATTATAGTAAATGAATATGAGCTCTCCATTATTAACCTGAAGTTTCGGGTTCGTCTAATACTAACTTCTTTGGAAGAAGCTAAAAAAGACTTGACTTTTGAGCGGGGAGTTCTAGGGATGAAAAGACTCCTGGCAGGGAGCGTTTTCTTCTTCAATGGCCTTATGTGGTGTGAATTTAAATTAGCCAGGACTCCAATACGAATACTGAACACTCAAGAAAAAACAAAACAAAAGTTTGACCGATATTGAATCGTCTTTTATTAAGGATATACGATAACGTGGAATGTTAGTAGTATTTTATCTAGCTAATCAACTTAACACAAAAAACATTATAACATGGGGAAAATATACCAAATTTAGTGTAAATAGTTATGTGTTTTTTAAGGTTAAGAGACAAATTGCTTGAGTAATGTCTACATATAAATGGTTTATCAATTGTTAAATTAAACATGTTACTTGTTTACCTCGAAAATGGTATCAACAATTAAATGTAATTTGTGGTTCTAAAAATATGTGATTTATTCTAATATTAGTTAATACTCAAGAGATAATGGGTATAAGCAAGGAGAAATGATAGCCAAACCAATATAGTCAAAGGAACGAGGGCCTCGAACTTGGTGGTTTCATGGCCTCGAGGCTAGCTTAGTAATAATAAAGTATGAACAATAAATGAAGAACAATAAAGTTGAAGAATAAACTTGAGCACAATAAACGAGAAGAGTAGAGTATTCTATTGCAATGAATTGTATGATCCCCTTTACAAAATAATTGGGGTCCCCTTTATATAGGAGAGAAAAATCTTAATATGGTACATGTATAATTATGACAAAGAATACTATTGGTACAGTTGTATAACGGTTTAGTTCGGAGTTGTACTATTTCTTACAAATCATGTCCGTCCTAACCACGTGTCCTTGAAAATTTCTCGCTTTTTCTTGACTATCATCGATTTGGCACTGCCTCGAGGTAGGTTGTGACGGGTCCTCGATGTGCCTTCTCGAAGTGTATGTTCCAGGATCGATTCGAACTTTACTTCGAACTCTTCGAGCTCAGGCTCGGTGCAATAGAGACCTCGAAAATCGAACTCCTCTGATTTTAGCCGTATACAGATAGTCCCCGCGTTTCTTATAATGAAATGATAAGAAACGGTTTGAATTCTTGACCCTTCGATATTCCCATCATGACGTCAGCCACGTGAGGTTAGCAATTGGTGTGATAGAAAGGTTGTGCAGAGGTCATGTCTGCACAGTTCTCAAAAAACCCACCAATCGATAACAGTTATGGGCCGCCCTTTTAACTTCTCCAACACGCTTAGATGACCCCTATAAATACCCCAATCCTTCACTCCTAAAACTTTTACTTTCCACAACGTCTTCAAACCTTTACTAATTTCTCTCTACATTCATTCTTCCTTTGTGTTCATCTCTTAAATATTTTCTTATTCATATTCTGAAATTTCACAACAAACATGGCCAAAACTTCTAAGACAGTTCCCCAAAAAGAGAAATCCCCTTCATCATCATGCTCGTATAAGAGAAAAACGGTAGTACCTCCTCGTGTTGAGGAGTGTACCCCTGGGCCTTGTGAAACATCTTCTGATTTCAAAGTCGAAAAACCTTGGGGGGATGCGGTACAAGTGGAGACCCCTTCACCTGAAGAGGACATAACCACTCACAAAGCTGGTTTTCTTAGTGTATACACATACCCATTCACCTTCGGCACCGTAGAACCCTCCTTGCCACCGATAGATCCAGTGATCCTCGATTTTTGTAGACAATATCGGGTGACGCTCGGCCAAATCTATCATTCCTTCTGGCGAATCGTTTACCTGATTAGGTACTTTTCGAACATGGTCGAGGGGATGCCTTTCACCCTCGACCATCCGATTAGACTGTACATCCCTCATTTCTATCGAGGTGGCCTGATTAAACTACAACGTCGATCTTCGAAGTCTTTCTTTGCTAGCATCGACGAAGATAAGGACCGAGGGTGGATGAGCCGCTTCGTTTGAGTCAGAACATCTGACCTGATTCCTGCTGAGAAGATGCCATTCCTCGAGGAATGGAATATGAAACGTAAGTGACGACTCATCGAACATGTTTCGTTAATCAAATGTTTTTTCTTCCTTTTGAACTAATTCACTTCCGATTATGCAGCCGTCGATTGGTATCCCGATGCGGTCAAGGACCTTCCGGGCTGGGTTTGACAACTAGATTCCACCTCCACATATGTTGAGCGTGTCTGGCGCGACTTGGCCAGAGGCCGATGGTAGGTCAAAAACCATGGTGAGTTGTTATTACTATCATTTTTGAATTCCTTAGTGAAAATATCTCTTGGTAGCACACCTAACCTTTTGTGCTTATGTAGGCCTTAGAGAAGCCATTTCAATGAGGCTGACCCCACCTGGCAAATTAGATACCCCAAAACCCGCCAAGGATAAGAAGAGATAGAGGGAGACACTGAACAGGCTTTCTCCAAGTCTCGAGCAGAGTTTGCCCGATGCGAAGACGAGCTTAGGAAGCTCATGTTGGAGAACGATGACCTCAAGGCCCTCTATGTCATAAAAGAGGGGGAACTTAACGACCTTTGAGCCCGTTCGGAGGAGGCGCCTCGAGAACGGGCCGATTTCATCGAGCAAGTAACATAGTCTTTGAGGGCTTGTTTTACACTTATTCATTTTAGTGTTCTAATGTCTCGATTCAATTATTGCAGATGAAGCAGAAGGATGACCTGGTGGGGAAACTTTTGGAGGATCTTAGGGTCAAAGACACTGAAATCCGCGGACTGAAGCAGCGTATAGATAAGGTTGCCTCCGAGAAGGTTACTCTTCGAGAGAAGCTTACCTTGGCTGATCACCAACTTCAAGGTGAAAAGGCAGAAAGTCTCCATTATAAGGAGCTTCATGCTGAATCGGCTTCCGAGTTGTCCAAAATCAAGTCCGAAGTTGATGCGCTTATGTCCTCGTATCAGACTGATGCTGCTGATGCAAATGCTCGGGCTAAGAAAGTATCTGCTGAAGCCGAGCTCAGGATAACTCGTGCCCTTGACCATGCTCGATTGGAATCTCGGAGGCAGACTCTCGAGGAGATACAGGCCAAAGGTTTTGATCTTTCTGCCGAGAAGAGAAAGTGAAAGCCTTAGAAGAAGAATCAGATGCACTGATCATTCCCGACGAGGATTCCGCTAGTGGCTCGGAGAGTGGTGAAGACGAAGATGAAATCTTTGAGGGGAAGAGGCTGTCGATGATCAAGGTGATGAGGGTCAAGCCGTCGAAAGTGCAGCTCCTGAGGGAACTTCCTCCGATCGAGTGACCCCAACAGAAGATTAAGCTTCTATTATTTTCCTTTTTAGTGTAACAGCTCTCTGTGAGAGCTTTGTAAATATACTTTTGTGAACACCATTTGGATATATAAAAGGATCTTTTTGTTTCATCTTCGCTCTTCGTCTTTATGTTAATTTCCATTTTGCCTTCAAGATTTTATGTTGTTGACTATCGGTCCGATGTTTTTGACTTAGAATATAAATGTATTAGTAAAAAAGAGTTTCACACGTAAGCCAGCTTTTGACAACTCAGCCAGTTGCGTGGACACAGGAGAATGCGACAGCTGGATGTGATTCTTTGAAGAGGTACGAAACAAAGAGGCACGATTCAATAAACCCTCGAGCTTATCAGCCACGAGTAACTCAACCTGATCAAAACAAGGTAGATGCATAGTCAGAATGAATCTAGACAAAGCTACGGGCAGATTCAAGGGCCCACAATTGATTACTCGAACGTTATGTAACCGTACCCCAATTACTGTTATCCTTTGTAACACCTCATTAATGTCATAATTAGTCATTAATGAGAAACCATAGCAAGAGTTGTACGTTATATCAAGGAATCTCCTATATAAGGGAGGGGAATGTAGCTTGTAAAGGCATCTTATTCTAAAATACAATTTACTTCGCTTTTCTATATTTCTGCAATATTGTCTATTATTCATTTTTCTATATTTTCTTGATTATCAGTAACCCGTGTTCATCCTAGAAAAAGCTTTAGTCAAAGGATCTAATTCTTTGGTTAAACAAATTGGTTCTGTTACTGGGAATCTGATAATATTTGTTTGCTTTTCGAGTGATATCCTCTGAACTATGTCGAACTCCAACGACAACAACCAGCAAAGGAATGGAACCCCAGTTCCATCGCCTTTGGGAACCCCACGTGGTTCAATGGAACAATCCCCAGAAAGATCCAATAACAACAATGGTGATAATGATCAAACTGTGGAAAAATATCGTGTAAAGCAAATGATTACAGAGTACGTGAGCCAAGCTTTGCAAGAATTTGCGAGAGGATTACCGGCAGCGTTATCTACACCGCCGACGCCACCCCCCAATAATACCATCACCATGAAAAATCCTCAATCTGGGTTGGCAAACTCAGGAAGAAGAGATACTCCTAATGAATCTCTCGAAACGAGACCAGGTATATCTATAACTCATAATTACAAAATTTACTGCTAACCATGCAGAAACAGATGAAGGAGCAGAATGATCGCATCGTACAAATTCCTGGAGTACCACCTATCATCAAAGGCATTGATGTTGATAGGTATTCTCAACAACCTTGGAAGCCAAGTGCGGCACCCTTGCCTATACCCAAGAAGTTTAAAATGCCTGACGTTCCCAAATATGATGGAACAACTGACCCACGTGACCATGTGACTGCTTTCACTACTGGGGTAAAAGGCAACGACTTAACGAAACAAGAGATTGAATCAGTACTTGTCAAAAAATTTGGGGAAACACTTACCAAAGGAGCCCTAACCTGGTATTCTCTTCTCCCTGAAAATTCTATTGACTCTTTTGCTGAGCTTGCAGATTCATTTATAAAAGCACACTCTGGTGCACAATAAGTTGAGAAAAGAATGGAAGACATATTCAAAATAAAACAAGGAGACATGGAACTACTCCGTGAGTTTGTAGACATGTTTCAAAGAGAAAGAATGCAGTTACCTAGGGTGCCTGATAATTGGGCAGCCATGGCATTTGCAAGCAACCTAAACGATAAAATCTCAGAAGCCACGAGACGACTTAAGAAAAGTCTAAGAGAATTCCCCGCTACAACATGGAACGATGTATATAACAGGTATAGTACTAAGCTCAGAATAGAAGAAGATATCATTACTCGTTCGAGAGATGAAGATCATTCAAAATCCAGACGTCCTGAATCAGATAGAAGATCAGGTAAAAACAGGTATGATCCTTACTTAGGACCCTCGGGACGCGATATTCGTCCCAGGTTCGAAAGCACTAGGTCGGATTATAGACCACAAGGAAGAGACGTAGTCTAATCCTCGTCTAGATCCAGGAATGATCGAGATGAACGACCTAGAGGTAATACTCAGATTGGGGATCATACCTTTAATGTGAGTACTACTGAACTTGTCTCAATATTGAGGAACATGGGATACAAGGTTAAATGGCCCAAAGAGATGCGGTCAAATCCAAATAGAAGGAACCCAAATCACTGGTGTGAATTCCATAACGATCATGGGCACAAAACTGCGGATTGCAGATTTTTACAAGGTGAAGTAAATTTTTTATTGAAACAGGGCTATTTAACAGAGTTTTTGAGTGATAAAGGTAAACATGCATATACGAGGAACATGCAGGAGCCCCCAAAGCCTCCTTCTCCAAAACGAACCATCAACGTGATACACGAAGGTGAAGAAGTAAACGGAGTGGTCTGCAAAACAACCACAAAGTTCACAATTACACATGGAAAACGGGCTCGTGAAAATATGGAAGAGGACAATATAAGATTCGATGATGCAGATATCGGCGGATTAATGCTTCCTCACAACGATGCTCTAGTAATATCTTTACTTATTCATGACACTAACGTAAAAAGAGTGTTGATTGATCCAAGCAGTTCAGTCAATATCATTTTGTTAAGAGTCTTGGAAGAAATGCTACTAGGGAATCAAGTAATCCCAAGGGCACGAGCCATATCAGGGTTTGACAACTCTACGGTTATAACAAAAGGAGAAATTGAGCTTAGCACTTATGATGAGGTTGTGATCAAAAGTACCAGGTTCCAAGTCATCGATACTGACATGGCTTATAACGTGATCGTGGGAAGGCCATGGATCCACGACATGAAAGAAATACCCTCCACGTTGCATCATGTAATTAAATTCCCCTCTGGATGGGGGATTCAGCAAATTAGAGGCGATCAGCAGACCGCAAGAAATATAAACTCTGCGGTACACTACAAAAAGAAAATAGAGGTAGAAGAATCACGAGATAAGGGAATCTCCCAAGCAGTGAACGCTGCCCAAACAGGCATGGAAGAAATTACTACCCAAATAGGTACGGAAGGTATTATTGTTGAAATAGGTATGAAAGAAAATACTTACGAGAAGGAGAATCAAGTTACCACGGAAGGTGTATTATACCACACAGATGCAAATTCTAGACCGGACGTCATTCATGAACCAGAGGAAGATGAGCACATCAAAACAACTACGGAGGAGCTCGAAGCTGTTCCATTATCTGAACAAAAGCCTGAACAGAAAGTGTATATAGGCACGAGGCTCGGCCCCGCTTGAGAAGGTAAGTTAATTGATTATTTAAAGGCTAACACATACTGCTTTGCGTGGTCCCACTCAGATATGACAGGCATCCCACCAGAAGTGATGACTCATAAACTAAATGAAGATCTATCCTTCATACCTAAGCAGAAGAAAAGAAAGCCAGTACTATTCAAAAACCAAGTGATCGACGAAGAGGTACAGAAACTCTTGAAGATCGGTTCGATACGAGAGGTAACGTACCCTAACTGGCTAGCGAACACCGTGGTAGTACCTAAAAAGAATGGCAAATGGAGAGTATGCGTAGATTATACTGATTTAAATAAAGCATGCCCCAAAGATTCATTCCCATTGCCACATATAGATCAAATGATTGATGCCACAACAGGTCATGAATTATTAAGCTTCTTAGATGCATATTCTGGTTATAATCAAATTAAAATGAATCCCTCAGATGAGGAGAAAACTTCCTTCATTACAAACCGGGGGACGTACTGTTATAATGTTATGACTTTTGGCTTGAAAAATGCTGGAGCCACCTATCAAAGGCTAGTGACTAAAATGTTCCAAGAACATCTTGGAAAGACGATGGAAGTCTGTATTGATGATATGTTGATAAAATCAACACAAGCACGAGACCATTTCCAGCATCTCTCTACTGCTTTTGATATTTTACGCAGGTATAATATGAAGCTAAATCCAGAGAAATGCGCTTTTGGAGTGCAATCAGGTAAATTTTTGGGTTTCCTTGTATCGAACAGAGGAATAGAGGTAAATCCCGCTCAAATTAAAGCTATAGAGGAAATACCTGATATTTTAATAAATAAAAAGGAAGTTCAAAGACTAACAGGGAGAATAGCAGCTTTGGGAAGGTTTATTTCTAGGTCTTCCGAAAAAAGTTTTAAATTCTTCTCAGTTCTCAAAAAGCAGAATCAGTTCGAATAGACTGAAGAATGTCGGCAAGCCCTCAAAAATATGAAGATTTATCTATCGAAACCACCACTGCTTTCAAAGCCAAAAGAAGGGGAAAGTTTGTACATCTACCTGGTTGTCTCAGAAATTGCTGTAAGTGCAGTACTGGTAAGAGAAGAAAAAGGTAAACAATCACCTATCTATTATGTAAGTAAAACTTTGCTAGATGCTGAGACTAGATATCCACATCTGGAAAAGTTAGCCTTAGCTTTAATAATGGCATCTAGAAAATTACGACCCTATTTTCAATGCCACCCAATCACCGTTGTGACCTCATATCCTTTAAGAAATATTCTGCATAAACAGGGAATTGTTAGGGAGTTAGCCAAGTGGGCCATAGAATTAAGTGAGCATGAAATAATCTATCAGCCTAGGACTGCAATTAAGTCTCAAATACTAGCTGATTTTGTTGCTGACTTTAGTAACGACATTGTACCTGAAGTAGAAAAAGAGTTACAACTCTTTAACGGTGCAAATCCAGGCCTATGGAACTTGCTCACCGATGGTTCCTCAAATATAAAAGGTGCCGGCTTAGGCATAGTCTTAATATCACCCACGTGTGAAAAGACACGGCAAGCTATTAAGTGTTATCCTATAACTAACAATGAAACAAAGTACGAAGCTGTTATTTCAGGGCTTGAACACGCACGGGAGCTCTCAATCGAGCAAATTGTGATCAACAATGACTCCCAACTGGTAGTAAATCAGATACAGGGGACTTAGATCGCTCGAGAGACTCGGATGCAACAGTATCTTGAAAAAGCACGAAAGCTCGTGAGACAATTCAAAACGTGGAAGGTAATGAAAATAACTAGAGAGGAAAATGCATAAGCAGATGCATTAGCTAACCTCGCAGCAGTCACGGAAGTAACAAACAAAGACAATGTAATTGTCGTCCAACTCTTTCATTCAATGATCGACCAGGACAGGAATGAGGTAACTTTCAACAACTTAACCTGGGACTGGATAAACGAAATTCTTAATTTTCTGCAGAATGGCACCGTACCTGAAGACAGGAAAGCAACTCAAGCACTTCGCTGTAAAGCTGCACGGTACTGCCTTATTCGCAACGCTCTTTATCACAAGATGTTCGGAGGACCCCTAGCTAAATGCCTCGGACCTAACCAAATGGAATTTGTGATGATAGAAGTCCACGAAGAACATTGTGGAAATCACTCAGGGGCGAGATCCTTAGTGAAACCCCTATCATATCTGGATACTATTGGCCTAAGATGGAAGAAGAAGCTGAGAACTTCGTATCCAAATGCGGCATGTTACAAAGGTTTTCCAATAACATGTATCGACCAGCGGAGTTACTGCATCCAATAATATCCCCATGGCCTTTCATGAAATGGGGTATGGACATAGTATGACCTCTTCCCACAGCTAAGGGACATGTACGGTTTTTACTCGTGCTAACCGATTATTTTACAAAATGGGTAGAGGCAGAAGCGTTCAAACAAGTGCGAGAAAAGGAAGTTAAAAGCTTCTTATGGAGAAACATAATATGCCGCTTTGGAATACCAAAGGAAATCGTGTGCGATAATGGCCCACAATTCATAGGCTCGCAAATCACAGAATTCTTCGAAAGCTGGAAAATCAAACGGATCACTTCAACACCATACTACCCCGTGGCTAATGGTCAAGATGAGTCAACGAATAAGGTCATCATCAATAATCTAAAAAGAGGCTAGATAAAGCCAAAGGAAACTGGCCTGATGAGTTACTAGCGATATTATGGGCATACATAACAACTTCAAAAATAGCCACGGGAGAAACTCCGTTCGCACTTGTTTATGGCTCAAAATCCTTAATACCTGTGGAGATTGGCGAACCAAGCATAAGGTTCTCAACAGCCATGGAAGGAGAAAACGACGACGAATTGAGGACCAACCTGGACCTTCTCGAACCACGGAGAGAAGCATCATTGATACGATGGAAGCTCAAAAACAAATCATAGAGCGTTATTACAACCGTAAAGCTCATCTCAGGAAAGCTAAATCTAAACTGGGAAGGACCTTACAAAATCCGAGACATAGCTGGGAAAGGCGCCTATGAGTTGGAAGCTATGGACGACAGAGTTCCACCAACAAGCTGGAACGACATCCACCTAAAGAAGTATTACTTCTAAGGAAAAGAATACCCCCTGTCAGGTATCAAATGTTCGATTTTATTTTGAACATTTAAAAATTTTACTAACTTTTTTAGATGATAGGCATAAAGCTAACCCATCACCAGAAGATGATATTAGACCTGCAAAGACGCGAGGAAATAACACAATTCCCGGTCTAGGGTTACACTTTCTGATGGACGTTTTAAAGGGTTAAGCAGTCATCATTTAAGAAAATACCTTCGAGTCCGAAATGTTTTTTCTTTTCAGGAAAAGGACCACAAGGAAGGAATAATCAAGTGCTCGAGATATCATTCTTCAAAGTGTCACACCTCCTTTTTACTACCCCCGGGAACGGTATAAGGGAGTTTTTCCAATTTAAGTGACAATCGAAACGGGATTATCTTATTTAAAATTCAGAGTTGCCACTTGGAATAATTTATGGTGTCCCAAGTCACCGGTTTAAATCCCGAATCGAGGAAAACTTGAGTCTGTTTTACAGTCTGCGAACACAGAAATTAGGGTAAGGAATTCTGTTAACCCGAGAGAAGGTGTTAGGCATTCCCAAGTTTCGTGGTTTTAGCACGGTCTCTCAACTATTATTATTGGCCTATTTATATGATTTTAAAACATTGTTTGAAACCTACGTGCATTTATTCCTTTTAAACCGCTTTTAATAATCCAATTGTTATACAACTAATTATTTGGTTACACATTGTGAATTATGTCACGGGAACCGTACCCATGATCTACAACATGTTTATTTTAATTATTGGAAATTAAGGGTCGAGTCATGCCAGCGTGTACTCAAATTTTGGAGTTACGATCTATGACTATGCCACGGGAGCCGTACCCATAGTCACGATAATTTATTATTTTAACTGTTTGATGGTCGAATCACGCCAGTGTGCACTCGAAATGTGACCTACGGTTTTCCTACCCCAATGTGGTCGGCTTAAGCATGCTCCAAACAATTTAAGTATTAAAACATTTTCAAACCCAATCCAATATACGTCATTTTTAACTTTTAGCCCAAACCCACGTCCTAAGACCTTTCAAACATCCAAGCAATCATCTAATCTGCTCAAATTTGTTAACTTAATTTTCTATCACTATATTATTAATCCTAAAGCCTCAAAACCTTTATCTTTAATAAGGCATTGCAAACAGAACTCCAAATTTACTTTAGCTATTGAAAATTCATCCAAATTTAAATTACATGAAAGAAACACACGAACAATAATCAAAAGAACCAAAAAAATGCAAAAAAAACAAATTCTATTAAGGCATCACGAGCCAAAATGAAACATTAAATCAAAAGATCAACAAAACAGATAAAAGAGGGATTAATGAGATTATTAGAGGCATTGAATTAAGCCAAAATAGTAAAAGAAAGGGAGAAATAAACCTTGAATAGATCTAAAATCTGATTGTTGGATAGTTTGACGATGATAATCAACGGAACCGCGAACAAGATCTAAACCGGAAAAACTCAGTGGAAACCTCATCGAACTCTGACCGGACCGCCCCACTACCTCTTTTTACTCAGATCTGAGCATCCGTTCCTCCGTCTATCTCTCACTCTATTTTTGTGACCTCTCTATTTTAGGACGAAAATCAAAGACACGAGAAGAAGAAAGCAGAATCTTTTCCTCCGTTTTTGTTCGTGAAAGAAACTCGATGTTGTTGCTCTCTTACACTGCTTCTGGTTTTCGGCGATTTGGCGGTCATTGGTGTTGTTTTCGGTGAGTTCTGGTGGCGGTGATGGAGCCTAGCAGTGGCAGGATGAGATGGGGGTAAGGTGGTGGCTGATTCTTCAAGCTAGGGTTACAGCGACGACAGGGATGAAGAAAGGGAGTGTGCGGCTGGTTTTTTTTGTTTATGCTGGTGATGAGAGAGCGAGGGAGGAGGAGCTGATAGAGGTGAGCTTTGGTGGAGTTGCGACGGTGGGAATGGGGCTGACGGCAGCGACAGAGATGTAGGGGTTCCCTTGTTTTTGGTGTTATGTGTGTATGTCTTCGTGTATAAGGTCTGAGGGGTTCTTGGGGTTATAGTTAGGTTAATGGGTATTGGGCTAAGGGGAATGAGCTTTTGCAATTGGGCCAAAGACAAAAAAAATGGACTTTACCACCCAAAAACTCACTCTTCCTTTTAAAATGATACAAAAGTTATAATTCTAATAAATTAATTAAAACATAATTAATTAAATATTAAAATAAACTCATTTTTTGTATTTTTTAAATTTTTGTACTTAAAATAAAGTAAAAGAGTTAAAACTAGCTAAAATGATGATATTAGGCCTAAACTGAATATTAAACACTAAAATGTATAATATCTCGAGGAGGGTCAAAAATTACGCATCTACAACTGCCCCTCTTTGACTGGAAACACGAAGTGTTTTCAGACAAAGAATGACTAGACAAATTTTTTTTGACCCGACCCTTATTTAGAGAGACCTAAAGCTATAGAAAGAAGAACCGAGCCCTGGTATCTGAGCTGCCTACATATCCTTGGCTATAAAGGAATCATTCCACGTGTAGTTCAGAGGTAGGAAGAGTGGTGGAGGAGGATACCGAGGTGGAGTGTCGATTGAGGTGCCATCGAGGTTCCAGTCCGCGGTTCCTGTCGTTACATCAAAGATAAAAGGAAAAATTACAGTAAAATAAAGGAAAATACAAGATCCTATCTACTTCTTGTCTTGAATCTTCCTTGGATTTCTACTTGATCCTTCAACATGAAACTGAAAATTCACCCTATTCTTCAGGTGGGCATCCTGCTGACATTGAATTTGATGAAAACTGGAAGTTGACCTTATTCTTCAGGCGGGCACCCTGCTTCCTGTACTTGAAATAAACTTAAACTTGGAGTAGACTTGAGCTCGCAAACCTTGTCCTTCAGGCGGCTCGTGCTACTCCTGATTTGACTTAAAGACTGGAGGTTGGCCCTATTCTTCAGGTGAGTTCCTGCTGTTTCTGACTTAAACTTGAAACTGAAACTTGACCCTGTTCTTCAAGCGGGATTCTCCTGATGCTTCTCTAACTTGAATCTTGAAAAATGAATGTTGACCCTGTTCTTCAGGCGGGCTCCTGATGCCTCTCTGACTTGAACTTGTAAACTAAAACTTGACCCTGTTCTTCAGGCGGGATTTTCTTGATGCTTCTCTAACTTGAAATTAAAAGTTGACCCTATTCTTCAGGCGGGATTCTCCTGATGCCTCCCTGACTTGAAATTGTAAACTGAAAACTGACCCTTTTCTTCAGGCGGGGTTCTCCTGATGCCTCTATGACTTGAACTTGAAAGTTGACCATGTTCTTCAAGCGGGCTCTCCTGACGCTTATTGAACTAGGAAATTGAAAGTTGACCTTGTTCTTCAGGCGGTCTCCTGATGCTTCTCTAACTTGAAACTGTAAACTGAAAGTTGACCCTGTTCTTCAGGCAGGATTCTCCTGATGCCTCTTGAACTCAAAATTGAAAACTGAACACTGACCCTGTTTTCAGGCGGGCTCCTGATGCCTCTTGAACTTGAAAATGTAAACTGAAAGTTGACCATGTTCTCCCGGTGGGTGCCTGCAATCACAACAACAGATAAAACAAAGAAAATTTTCTGCCCCAGTTTGTACCAGGAACATTTGTGAGTGTTAGTTGAATCCCATTTTTCAGGTGGGTCCTGAAAACTTATATCAAATCCCATTATCCAGGAAGGTCCTGAGAACTTAAAATTAATCCCCTTATCCAGGAGGGTCCTGATAATTTTAAAACTAAATCCCATTTTCCAGGAGGGTCCTGAAAACTGAAGATGAACTTACCTGAGCCCCGCTCTCTTTCTGGAAGATCTCTGCTGAAAGAAGAAAATTCCTTACCCCTGAACCATGCTTTCCTTATGGAGGAACCCTACAGATCGAACAAATTTTCTTGCCCCTGTCTCAAACAAAGGAGATCTTGTTAGTTTGAAAACTTGGTGGTTAGCTCGTGGCATTGTTGCTGAAGGTGTCCTCTTCTATCAGTATCATGCTTCGTTCTGATTAAACTAAAAACTGAGTCTGACTAACTAAAAACTGACCCTATTCTCCAGGCGGGACCCCTGAACCAATAAAACTAGAGATTAAAACTTACGGAAACTAACAATTGACCCTATTCTCCTGGCGGGATCCCTGAACTTAAGAAAATTAAAGACTAACAACTAGAGGAAACTAAAACTGACCCTATTCTCCAGGCGGGCCTGAATTCAAGAAAAACCGGAGATTAAAACTTAAGGAAACTACAACTGGCCCTATTTTCCGGGCGGGACCCCTAAACTTAAGGAAAACTAAAGATTCTTCCCAACTAGTGTGATGTCTAGGAAGTATGGTTCTTCTCAACTAGAGCAAATTCTTTGAGAGGTGATGATATTCTCAACTAGGGGATGCCTAGGGGGTGAAAAAAACATTCTCAAACAGCCTTTGTGCTGACAAAATTGGGCATGACACCTGAAAGCTTCAAGCTTCCAAGCTTTGATTTGGACACAGTCTTCGTCCCTGTTTCATACAAAGAAACTTGTGAGTTTAAATGTGGTGGTTGGTTTGTGGCCTTGACATTGAGGGCGATTACTCCTGCACTTGCCATGATTAGCCTTGGTTTCGACTCGGAAGACCTTGCTTGTTATTGGTTAACTACTTTCTCTGTCAACCCTTACAAAGGAAAACACCTCTGATCCATCCAAGCCCAATACCTTATACCCGATTCATTGCACTCGTGTTCTAACATTCACCAAATCTTTGCATTTCACATGAATCCCAAAGCACATCGACTGTTATCAAATCAGTGCGCATATTGTTCATTCCTGACTTGTGCCACTTTGATGTGCTAGCCAGATTCCGTTCTGTGCAATTGGAAAGCTGGTAGCAAATTTTGAAGTCATTTCTCACTTGTTCTGACCAAACTGACTCAAAAAGAAGACTCGAACTAAACAAAAGAACAAAGTGAGGGACAATGGAAAGACATGATATCTAACAAGAAAACTACAAAGTAGAAACCTATCATATGTGGATACCAACTCTAATGACCATGACATGCATTTTTGGATTATTAGCCTAATCTGTCAAGAAAGTCTAATGTTCAAATCTTGTTACACCTCTAAGTTGTGAAACTGGGCTTCAATGCTCTGATTATCCTGTCCGATTCACGATTCTTATTCGACTTGTAGTGCCCAAAGGGTTTTCACCAACAAGTCTCTCTCATTTTGCTCTTTCTCTCAACTCATCGCCGCCTTATGGTGCCCGTGAGGGTTTTCACCGATAAGACTCTCTCATTTTTGTTCTTTTCTTCTTATTTCCTTTGATTCCGCAGATGACAAGGCATTAACCATAGTAAAAACATCATGTGCTCCTGGTATGTCTAGCTCGACATTCTCAAAGATCATCTGGGAGGTCCTTTTTGGACTGTAATGTGGCTTTTGGACAGGGTTTGAAAGAAAGGATATCATAAAGGCTCAAAATAACTATGACGACGGGGTTAATTTATTTACAACTTTTGGAATCCATTCTAAAACTTTGCCCCAACTTCTAAACAATGGAATTTGATTATTTTTTTTAGATGGGATTTCTAAGAGAAATTTCCCCACTCTTATTTCGTGGGATTATGAAACATTTTATCTGGTGCGATCGAACCATAAGGCTGCCTACGTATCTTGTGGTGACAAGAATCAGGTCGAATATAGTTCAAACGGCTACTCTTGTTAATGCTATTATTCATTCATTTTTCTTCTTTCTTTTTCTCCTTTTTTCTTTTTCTTTTTCTTTTTCTTTTTCTTCTTCTTCTTTTTTTTTTGCAATTTTCTTTTGGAATGAAGTTTCTAAAACAAACCTTATGGGCATAATATTTTTTTTTTAAAATGGCTCTGACTCAATTCCAAAAGAGGGGAGGTCAAGAAAATTAGTATAGGCTCAAAAAGGGGTACCAAATGGTATAAAGTGTTTGGGTAGCTGAAAGAGGGCCTCCCAATCCCTGAAAACGCCAAGTACAACACTTGCAACCCGAGGATGAAAAAGGAATATCATGCATATCATTTCTTTTGCAACTTTGGCATTGATATCACTCATATGCCTTTCACTTTTCTTTAGTTCCTTGTCAAGTACAGAACCCTCGTTGTGTGATCTCATCTTCACAATGAATGTGCTCCGTCAATTTGGAGCAAACTCTCTTGGCTTTATCTTATAACTTGAGATACGCTTGAATTCAAAGTTTCTTGCTTCAAATTGTCTGGGACGCACTCTCTTGTAACAATTTCTTATCGTCCTCTTAACTCCCCAAACTATCTGCCCCAGTTTCTCACAATTCAGGCTTTTAAATAATCTCAAAATGTCCAAATTTTTACTTATTTCCCTCAAATACAAAACTTGTTTTGTTGCTTCATGATTAGACTAACTTTTAAGACCAGGCCGAGAATTACGCATGCATGTCATATCACTAAATTCAGCATGAAAAGACTTGTAAAAAGAAAAAGAGAACTAAACAAAATGGACAAGAAATGACAGAAAACAGGAGATTATATTAAATTGATAGTGAAAAGTGTGAACAACAAAAACAAGCAAGAAAAACTTGGGTTACAACCCTGGAACAAACCTAGATAACACTAACAGATTACTACGACTAAACAAACTAGGCAAAATAAAATGATAGAAGGGTTTGTGGGTTTGACTCACAAGACAATATCTGGATTACAACCCTGAAATAACCCGGGCAATAGAAATGACAACAAAATAAACCACCAAGACTCCCCTGGCTAGCCAATAAAGGAGCGTCTTTTCAATCACCAAGCCCGGCATCTTAGCCACCGAGTTCCACATCAATATTACCAGAACCTTCACAAGTCTCCATCACATTGACCTCAGCAGGTTGCTTTTGGGTCCTCTTTCCCAACTCATTCTTAAGACCAACTTCTGGATTCGAGACTGATAGCGCTGAAAATATCGTGGCAAGTGGACCTCCAAGGGATTCAGAAGAGTTCTCGTATTTCTCAACACAAATCATGCCCACCATATGAGTCTCATTATGCAGGCGGTGGAATTTGGCTAGTATCCACTACATCTGGATTTTGCACGATAATATCGGCACAACTCTTTTCAGATGCCAACACTTTTCTAGATTGTGCCCCGGGGCATTAGAGCAATATGCGCACCTTTGAGAAAAATTGAACTTCTTTGGCAGGGGATTCAACATTTTTATTTGAATCGACTTCAACATGTCCAGTTGCATCAACCTTTGGAACAAACTAGCGTATGATTCTCCAATGGGAGTGAAAGACTTTTCTCTTTGCTGCTGCCTTTTCAGTTTGTACTCCGACCTCAGTTGGAAGCTCTTGCGGGCGGGTGGTTGACATGCTTGAGGAGGCAGGTAAGACATTTGTGGAGGTGGTGCAGGCCATTGCAGGTCATGTGGATGTAGAGCATATGGCGGTGCATTATGGATAGAGTGGTGGGAAGGTGAGGTACGACTTTGGGTAGTTTGTGGGGAGAAGTAACATTGGGGAGGATTATCTGGAGTACGTGGATATGCATGGGGTCGGTATTGAGGCTGAAAGCGTTGAGCACGAATGCCCACTGGATCCTGTCTTTGGCAGGGCTCAACAACATCTTTTCTATTTCTCTTTCTTCCTTCCAAATTTACTGAGATGTTCTGGATGTCTTCTGTAGTATCTTTCAATGCAGAATAGCTCATGATTTTGCCTGACTTGATTCCTTCTTCTACCATCTCCCCCATTTTTACCACATCATTAAAAGGTTTACCCAAGTCAGGGATCAAATGACTAAAGTATGTGGGTCCCTGAGCTTGTAGGAAAAGCTTTACCATCTTCATCAACCAGAGGACTGACTCGGGCAGATTTTTCCCTCCATCTGAGCCCATATCCCCTAAAGCTCTCACTCGGCTTCTTTTCCATCTTAGAAAGGGCGGAGCGGTCTGGGATAATGTCTACATTGTACTGAAAGTGTCGAAAAAAATCTTGAGCCATGTCGTCCCATGCATACCATTTACTGACATCTTGATGCCTATGCCATTG
This sequence comes from Nicotiana knightiana, assembly GCA_005239525.1. Lineage (NCBI taxonomy): Eukaryota > Viridiplantae > Streptophyta > Magnoliopsida > Solanales > Solanaceae > Nicotiana > Nicotiana knightiana. The sequence goes on from ML420186.1 coordinate 48,695, forward strand.
CAAGGCTGCCCCGCTCAAGCTCTCATTGAAATACGCCATCAACGACTCATTTTTTCCGCCAAAATTTCTCATTTCACTGCAATAACCCCTTAGATAGGATACTGGATTTCCACACCCATTATACAAGTTAAACTTTGGCATTTTAAATCCCGCAGGCAGTTGAACATCAGGGAACATACACAAGTCATTGTAAGACACGTTAATCTGATTTCCATTCCCTTGCATGTTCTTTAAGGCTTGCTTTATACCTTTCAGCTTTCTGGACATCTCATCTCGCTCTTCATTCCTTGTGAACTTTTTATTTTCAACATGAGGCTCCTTCTGAGAGGTATGATTATATGAGTCCGGGACCTGGTGGGCCATCTCTGGGGGGTAGTGTTGGGCATCAAGAGAGTTGAATTGGTGTTCACGGTTGGACCTGATGAGAGGTTGTTGAGAAGTTGTAATCATGGAGGTAGTGGATATGACAGGAGGGCTATTTTTGGGAAAAATAGTTGGAGGACGAACGTTGGAGCTACTAGGGAGGTTGGGAAAGCTGGGATAAGCGGGAAAATCTGGAGAGTATGGTGGATGATCTAATACTATGTCTGGAGCTTGGGTAAGGGTAGCATCTAGGAAGCTAGGCGGTGGCGGGGGCGGTGCCTTCCCAGCCATCCAAGACTGATACATGTCTGCCATGTGTTGTCTTAACATCCTTAACTCTTCAAACAACCTAGTGTCCTGTTCAACATATTGCCTTTGGATACCAGTATCAACCAACTCAGCTCTGTTGTCGTCTGCCATTTCCTTTCGACTTTATGTTTTAGGAAAGAGTAACCGATTAAACAACCACAAACCAACCACCATTCTGCTGTAATAAAGATAACAAAGAGGAACAAAATGAAGTCATCATGTTAGTGTTAGGGTATTTAACAGCAAATATCATCATATTATATGCAATGCACCTAGTCACAATTAACGGTTCTAGCATGACTTCGGGGGTCACAAGGTCATTTGGCATCATCCCAATTATGTTCATTTCAATTTTCTCTTCTTTCTTTTTTAGCACTCGTTGGCTTGCTCATTTTCCTTCCTCTCTTTTCTTTCTAATTATCGCCATTTTCTTTCTATCATCCCTCACGTCCCATAAATTCATTCTCCCCTTTTTTATTCTTTTCTTATTTTTCTTTTAAATGATTTGATCGAACCCTACGTAGGTTGCCTACGTATCATGTTCCACATGAATCAGACCAAGCGTAGTTCTGAAGAAGATGAATAAAATAAACTAAAAACAAGAATCTTTTTGGATTTTTTGGCTTTTCAAATACAATACAAGAAGTACTATAACAAAAGACTCGACAATCTTAACTATACTGACAGACTCGATACTACTATACATGAAAAAATTAAAAGACAACATAAAATAGACTCAAAAATAAAAAATTTCTTCAAGCAGCTCGTGTATGCAACGGTCCTAACTGGAATGGTCCTGGGGTATCCGTCATTCTCTGGTAAGTAAATCCACACTTGTATGATAAAAATAAGACCAAATAGAGTTAGTGACTCGAGACGCAATGCGACGCTACAACACCTCCTATTGGACACATGAAATACATGATTGAGCTATTTTTGCAAAATAACCTACATGGCCAAGGGTGGCTACTAGTGCAAACTCAACGAAGGTGACTTCAAAGGCATGAACATATTTCACTAAGGCTTATATGACTCCCAACAATCATGGCTCTAGAAATTACTTTGCAAAAGTGACTCATTTTGCAAAAATGGCCGATGTGGCCAAACGCGTCTAGAGATGCAAATTCAACAAGGATGAGCCTTAAATTAATATGACACCTATTTGTGGACTCAAGATTCTAAGAACATGGGTCATTGAGCCACTTTTACGAAAATGACCCCATTTTGCAAGAATGGTCGACGTGGCTGGACATGCAAATTTAAACAGGAATGGACCTTAGAATTGAGAGGACACATTTTTGTGGACTTAGATCTCTAAGACATGAAATAACAAACTACTTTGAGAAAACAACCCTATTTTGAAAAATACGACATATGTGGCCAAATGTGGTTAAATATGCAAGATTTGGCTACGACCCCGCGAAGCCAAGAACCTAAGACTCACTAAGAATACCGGACCCTATGTGAGTTGCCTACATATCATGCCCCGAAATACGAGAATCAAGTTTGCGTAGTTCGGAAAGATTGGATACGAGAGAGAATTTTTTTTAAAAAAAACACTAATTTGGAAAAAATATATTTTTTTGTTTTTTTTTTTTGAAAAATGATGAAGGCGTGTAAAATCCTTTTGGAAAAAAAAATGATGGGAACGTGCAAAATCTTTCTTTTTTTTTTTTTTTGATTTTTGATTTTCATTTTTTTTGTCTTTTTCTTGAAAGAAAATAAATAAATTTACGAAAGAAAAATATAATTGGCCCTACTTGCTTCTTTTTCACACTTAAACCTCTTCTCTTTCTCATTTACCCTCAACTGTCATTGGTCCGCCAAATGACCCCTTTTACCCTTGAAGAATGCAACATATATCATATAAGATGCATCAAGATGGTCCTTTATTTTTAGGTACATCTGTCCTAGATGGACCCAACCCCTGTGTTGAGTCCCCTTAAGTCAAATGCACGTGATGCAAATAAGCGTTCCTACTAGGGATCCGGCATGAGGTTAAGTTATTCTAGGTTTAAACCTAGGGTGTATTGTTCTAGACCTGTCTTACCCGAGCGGACAACTCGAGCCGGGGGAAGGGGCAACGTACCGGTAACCAAAAGATTATCCGGCTTTGCAACTTGTCCAAACCTCATTCTAAATTGGGATATGACACTAACAGAAAGAATTCACGCCAGCGTGCACTCCTAAGAAGATAGAAAAGAGGGATTTCATAGCAGTTTATATACAGTTCAGATAATATCAAAGCAGTAAAAAGCAACATTTAGCACATTAGGCCCAAACAAGTAAATAAAATAAGGTAATAAATAAATCCAACATATAACAATTATTCTAAGCTCGAATTCTTGAACCCTAAACCAGAGATTCTGGGTTCTTACTCCCCAACAGAGTCGTCAGAGCTGTCACACCTCCTTTTTACTACCCCCGGGAAGGGTGTAAGGGAGTTTTTCCAATTTAAGTGACAATCGAAACGGGATTATCTTATTTAAAATTCAGAGTTGCCACTTGAAATAATTTATGGTGTCCCAAGTCACCGGTTTAAATCCCGAATCGAGGAAAACTTGACTCTGTTTTACAGTCTGCGAACACAGAAATTCGGGTAAGGAATTCTGTTAACCCGAGAGAAGGTGTTAGGCATTCCCAGGTTCCGTGGTTTTAGCACGGTCGCTCAACTATTATTATTGGCCTATTTATCTGATCTTAAATCATTGTTTGAAACCTACGTGCATTTATTCTTTTTAAACCGCTTTTAATAATCCAATTGTTATACAGCTAATTATTTGGTTACACATTGCGAATCATGTCACGGGAACCGTACCCACGATCTACAATATGTTTATTTTAATTATTGGAAATTAGGGGTCGAGTCATGCCAACGTGCACTCGAATTTTGGAGTTACGTATCTATGACTATGCCACGGGAGTCGTACCCATAGTCACGATAATTTATTATTTTAACTGTTTGATGGTCGAATGACGCCAGCGTGCACTCGAAATATGACCTACGGTTTGCCTACCTCAATGTGGTCGGCTTAAGCATGCTCCAAACAATTTAATTAATAAGAGTTAGAATAAAAGAAGTGATAAAACATTTTCAAACCCAATCCAATATACGTCATTTTTAACTTTTAGCCCAAACCCACGTTCTAAGACCTTTCAAACATCCAAGCAATCATCTAATCTGCTCAACTTTGTTAACTTAATTTTCTATCACTATATTATTAATCCTAAAGCCTCAAAACCTTTATCTTTAATAAGGCATTGCAAACAGAACTCCAAATTTCGTTTAGCTATTGAAAATTCATCCAAACATAAAATTACATGAAAGAAACACACGAACAATAATCAAAAGAACCAAAAAAAACGCAAAAAAACAAATTCTACTAAGGCATCACGAGACAAAATGAAACATTAAATCGAAAGATCAACAAAATATATAAAAGAGTGATTAATGAGATTATTAGAGGCATTGAATTAAGCCAAAATAGTAAAAGAAAGGGAGAAATAAACCTTGAATAGATCTGAAATCTGATTGTTGGACAGTTTGACGATGATAATCAACAGAACCGCGAACAAGATCTAAACCGGAAAACCTTAGTAGAAACCTCGTCGAACTCTGATCGGACCGCCCGCTACCTCCCTTTACTCAGATCTGAGCATCCGTTCCTTCGTCTATCTCTCACTCTATTTTTGTGACCTCTCTATTTTAGGACGAAAATCAAAGACACGAGAAGAAGAAAGCAGAATCTTTTCCTCCATTTTTGTTCGTGAAAGAAACTCGATGTTGCTGCTCTCTTACACTGCTTCTGGTTTTCGGTGATTTGGCGGTCATTGGTGTTGTTTTCGGTGAGTTCTGGTGGTGGTGATGGCGCCTAGCGGCGACAAGATGAAATGGGGGTAAGGTGGCGGCTGATTCTTCAAGCTAGGGTTACGGCGACGGAAGGGATGAAGAAAGGGAGTGGGCGGCTGGTTTTTTTTGTTTATGCTGTTGATGAGAGAGCGAGGGAGGAGGAGCTGATAGAGGTGAGCTTTGGTGGAGTTGCGACGGTGGGAATGGGGCTGGGGGCTGGCAGCAGCGATAGAGATGTAGGGGTTCCCTTTTTTTCTGGTGTTATGTGTGTATGTCTTCGGGTCTAAGGTCTGAGGGATTCTTGGGGTTATAGTTAGGTTAATGGGTATTGGGCTAAGGGGAATGAGCTTTTGAAATTGGGCAAAAGACCAAAATAAATGGACTTTACCACCCGAAAACTCACTCTTCCTTTTAAAAATGATACAAAATTTATAATTTCAAAAATATTAATTAAAACATAATTAATTAAATATTAAAATAAACACATTTTTTTTATTTTTTAAATTTTTGTACTTAAAATAAATTAAAAGAGTTAAAACTAGCTAAAATGATGATATTATGCCTAAACTAAATATTAAACGTTAAAATGTATAATATCTCGAGGAGGGTCAAAAATTACGAGTCTACACAAAGCTCAAATACTTAGGGGACTATACAATAGTGAAGGCTAAGACGAAGCAAAAAAAACTATCATAAATTCAAAAGCTCGAGCCTGAAGACTCATATACCCAACGAGACAAGTGATACGAGCAGAATCGAAAGACATCAAAAGAGTCATCCAAGTACAAAGCCTAATGCAAAAAGCAAAAACCTTCGAACATGTTCAGGTTGAAAGGCAAAAAATTAGTCACGAGAAAGAAATGTACATCTTTATACTTATTCAAAGCTGTTGTAACAATAACAGTTAGGGGTAATAAATCATCATCAATGTACTCATTCAAAAAATGTTATCAAATAAAACAGTTATGGATGAAAGATCTAAATCCTTGTATTTTGGTCAGAAAACTGTTATCAAATAAAAATAGTTACGAATAAGAAAATGTTTTCCTCGTACTTATTAGAAAACTGTTTCCAAAACAGTTGCGAGTAAAAACCCCAATCTTTGTAAAAATTGTTACAAGTAAAAAACAATTGTTCCCTTGTATTAATATCGAAAAACTGTTACCTATGAAAAACAATTACGAAATACAAGAGTATATCAAATCTGTTAAACAAAAACAGTTGCAACATGAGTTTTAGACGATAATCAAACACATGTAAAGTGTCATGGAAGTTCAAACAATAAGTTTTTCGTGGAAACATTCTTAAACATGTGTCAAATTCCTATCACTCTATTGCAGTATTATGAAGTTGAGACGTCTTCTTCATGTCAATTATAAATAGCCATCTTTCATAAATTATGCTTATTACAAAAATTCACTCATTTAATATGACAATGTGCCTATTACAAAAAGGTACGAGTAGTCTAAAGCATTCTACATGCAAAACTCAAAGGTAAAACTAAACCCTCGAAAAATGAAGCATGCAAAAGACTTAAAGAGTGAAACAAAAACTCAACAAAAGTCATATTAGCATTAATATATTAAAACGGCTAAGCAAAAAACTAAGTATTAACTTATACTTAGCCGTATGGAATTTTTATATATATACATTGAGGCGCCCCTAAGTTGTCATTTGGGGACTTAAAGAAATCCAAATTTACCCCCGATGGGACTGGGGGTAACCACCAATTGGGACAAAGAAAAAAAAAGGGGATGAACAAACTAAACTTCTTCAAGAGAGGGGTTGACTTCACTGGCAGAAGGAGCGGGAGCAACTAGAGATGAAGAGGCATGAGCGACTGGATTCTCACCATCAGGTGAAGAAAGGCTATGACCTTGTTGATCCTTCTCCATGACTTCCTTAGTTTTAGCTATTTCAGCACTAAGGTCGAAACCCTCTTGCTCATTTCCGTCAATGTGTCAAGGCGAGAATTCATGTACGCCCAGCTCACATCGACATCAGCCACCTCTTCAAGATTTTCATAATCCCTTACCCATAGTTGAAGCTCATCTCTCAATCCGTCCTTCTCCACTTCTGCAGCTTCATGGGCGGCCCTTAACGGTACAATCGACTCCTCTAGAGTTTGAGCTTTGTCTAAAGCCTTACGAAGGTCCTCTTGAGTACGAGTGAGTGATTACACGAGCTCGCCTGAGTATTCCTCCTTCTGCCCCAACAAGTTTTTCAAGTCTCTAATCTCCTCTGAGGCACGGGACAACTGCTCAGCGAATGAAGACTCCAGAACACTCTTGTCTTTATCAGCCTGACTGGAAGAAGCCTTCTCTACTGCCAGTTCTGCTGCCATGAGTCTCATCTACCGCTTCAAGGTACTCCTTTCCTCTTCTAAAGCATCCATGTCAATCCTTAGGCTATCATACTGTGCTTTCCAATTATCAGCATCGGCCTGTATTTCTTTTGTCTCCTGATCCATGTTTGAAATCCTTTTCATAAGCTTCATGCCTATAAGGTTAATCTACAAGAAATAAACCAGTTAGATATGGTAAATTTCATATACGAAAATGAAAGAGGATAACTTGCATCATACCTTCAAAGAAGTATGCACGACCTCATTGGCCCATGTAAGAGCATCATGGCTGGCTAGCTTGGCTTTCTCAGAGGGACCTATCAAAGGCTTGAGACACACTTCAGGCTCACCCATTTTCTTGAAAAGATTACCCTCAGCTGGAACCTCTATTACCACCTGCCGCATCTCTCTGCTGGAAGACCCTACTTCCCTAGCGGAAGGCATGGAAGCAACCTGAGATGAAACAACAACAGGTACAGAGGGTTGACGAGCTGGAGAAGCCACAGGCAAAGCAGCAGGCACAGAGGGTTGAAAAGTCGAGGAATTTACGGGCAAAGCAACATCAGAAGCCGAAATAGCCAAAGGAGCAGATGAGACAACTTTTCTCAAAGAAGCAGGAAAGACAACAGCCAAAGGGACATCGTCAGGAGCAAGGTCAACACCTTCATGAATAGGGGAATGAGAAACATCATCAAGGATAGAAGGCTCAACCACAGACACGGAAGGCAAGGTCATGGGTGTAAGCTCATCATCTGAAACCACTCACCTTCTCTGTGGCCTGTGTACTAAAGCACCTTCTTCTTCTTCTACGGAACGATACTCACCAGTCTTCCTCTTCGAGGAAGATGAACCAACAATAATTTCTTGGGCCTGAGCCAAAGACATCCTCAGGATAGATGAAAAAAACACCCCACGAGCAGAGAACCCTATTAAAAGGGAAAAAGTTGAACGACAAAGAAAGAAGAGACTCGAGTAAGGAAAGAAGAAAGAACACGAGGTTCACTTACCGTGGGTCTTTACATGCCAACCATACCTCCCAGCGAGGTACTTCCAAGATCTCTCTTCTAAAATAGCAACGGACAACAATTTTTCTACCCAATCACGGATACCGGAGACATTCTCAACAACATCCATGATTGCTGAGAGAAAAAGAAACAAATACGGTGTTAATAAAACATCTCAAGTCAAAATGAGGAAAAGTAAATAAATGTGAGCTAAAGCATACTCACGTGCGCGATTCCACTTCTCAGGGAAGGGAAGATTTTCTTCACCCACTAAACCAACAGTGGGTACAACAACATACCGGAGGTACCAACCCCTATCCTTATCATCTCCAGGGGTTACCTGCACTCTTTTGCTTCTAGTAGTCAGAGTAAAAACCCCTTCACGAAATAAGGTAGGAGAGTAGAGATGAATAAGATGGTTGAAAGTAAAAGGAACCGAGTCTAAAGAAGCCAAACTCCTAAGATATGCGATAACTCGCCACACAAGCAGACCAACTTGTCCTAAGCAGATATTGAAAAAATAGCAGAATTCAATTATGACTGGGTCAATGGGGGGTCCATACCCTAGAGTGAAAGGGTACGTATAAGCAAAAGAATATCCCGTCTTGTAAGACGTTATTCTTTGATTAATATTCGAAATATAGACAGGGAAATCAGGCCTCCAAAAGCACTCCCTACGAACAAGGGAAATCTGACTCTCAGTTATAAGGGTTGGATACATTTCAACACTCTCAAGGGAAGAAGATTGGTCTACAAGAACTTGATTATCTCTAGCAAAAACAAACTCAGCAGGGACAATTTCATAAACACCAGGTTCACGAAGGCGTTCACCTCTACCTCTAGACAAAGACCGAGAAACCCTAAACCTCGGAGAAACTAGAGATCTAGTGGAAGGAGAAGGAACTATCTGAGAAGAAGAAGAGCCCCTCGAAGGAGTGGATCCTAGACTTCTAAGTCTACCACCCCTCCGACTCCTAGTCGGAGCAGAAGACGGCGTTAAATTTTCAATATCTATTACTCCCTGAGGTAGGTTTGAAGAAGACATATTTACAAAGTCAAGAAGAAAGTTCTTTACAAAAGACAAAGTTAGAAAGTGTTTCGTGGAAGAAAAGAAAAGAAAAAAGGTATTTATACTTGAGGACAACCGTCAAACATGGAAAAAAAGAAAAATAATGATGAAAAGTCATAATTGAAGATGTTACTTCGGGACTGACGCAGCCGCAAAAAGCCCTAAAAGGTGCCGAGTAAATGCAGAACCAATCCGAAAAGGACACGTGGTATGCGCATTACATGGAAGTGACAAATGACGCCTATGGTGCAGAAAAGGATACAATGTTTCGAGGAACAGCGGCGACAAAATATTCCCGCCATAAATGAATATCTACTTACCAAATATTAATCGATAAATATATGGTAAGTGGGGGGACTATCTGTATTGGTAAAAAAGAGTTTCACACGTAAGCCATCTTTTGACAACTCAGCCAGTTGCGTGGACACAGGAGAATGCGACAGCTGGATGTGATTCTTTGAAGAGGTACAGAACAAAGAGGCACGATTCAATAAACCCTCGAGCTTATCAGCCACGGGAAACTCAACCTGCTCAAAACAAGGAAGAGGCATGGTCAGAATGAATCTAGACAAAGCTACGGGCAGATTCAAGGGCCCACAATTGATTACTCGAACGTTATGTAACCGTACCCCAATTACCGTTATCCTTTGTAACACCTCATTAATGTCATAATTAGTCATTAATGAGCAACCATAGCAAGAGTTGTACGTTATATCAAGAAATCTCCTATATAAGGGAGGGGAATGCAGCTTGTAAAGGCATCTGATTCTAAAATACAATTTACTTCGCTTTTCTATATTTTGCAATATTGTCTATTATTCATTTTTCTATATTTCCTTGATTATCAGTAACCCGTGTTCATCCTAGAAAAAGATTTAGTCAAAGGATCTAATTCTTTGGTTAAACAATAAAACCCTTAGGTTTCGTGTTTGATCAATGAACAATAATAGGCGTCCACTTAGGGTCCAATCTTTGAGCTTAAGCTTTAGCTCGGGATTTTCGAGTCCAAACTTAGGTAAGATCTCGAGCACAGTGTGCTTCGGCCTTTAAGTTCTTTTTTTTTTTTTTTTTTTTTTTTTTTT